>JBAMYA010079104.1:0-23683 GCA_037176975.1 Arrhamphus sclerolepis | reverse complement strand
CACACTAACTCATTTTGGACTATTAAGGAGAGTTACAGCAGCAGCTACAGGTGAATTCTTGAACATGTTGGTCCTACATAGTGTTGATGCAGAACATGCAGTTTCTATCCTGGCTGATGGCTTTTATCAGCCAGGATGGAGCAGGCTTTCGTCAAGGTTCTGGTTCTGTGCAGGTCATTCAGATTATTTAGTGTAACACCTACATCCTTGCTGAGCACTGATTTGATAAAACAAGAACATTTTATAAAACTTGTCCACCTTAAAATTACAAAGCTTGCAATAAAAATACAGATGCAGATGTTCTTGCACAGTTGCTGTCAATTAAAATTCTTAAATATTTATAGTGACTCACAACTTCAACTGGCTGGTTATCTATAACCACCAGAGAGATGGCAGCAGGACTCCACATTCTACAATCTACTTTTTTTTTTCTTTTTTAAAAAAAGGACTTGCACCAAAATTTAAAAAAAATCTGTTACTACAGGACCACGATCAGGACTGTCCTTGTTCACAAGTGACAGAATAACAGAGTCATCACATAACTATGTCTGTTGTGGAGAGTACTAAGCCTATCTGCAGTTAATAATCAGAGAAAGTAAAGATATCTGCTTTATAGACAAGTTGGTGATTATGCATGATGAAATTATATCATATGGTTATATTCACACATAATCAAAATGTATGCTTACATATAAATTCTGTAGAAGCAGATTTATCCTTTTATAGTTTGATTCTATCAGGCAGTGGTATCATCCAAAGTCAGACAATTGTTCAGCTGTTTGAGTAACAGAAGAGAAAATATAGACACAAAACCAATGACAAAGTATCACCAACGGGTAAAAATCCAATCTGACCCAAACAGAGGGAAGCAGGGCAAACAAAGGACACAGCAACGATTACACCAAACCAAAAGAAAATAGGATGAGCAGCGCAATGTGAGCATTTTTAACAGGTACAGAGCTGGAGGGTGAATCACGTCAGGAAGATCCATTCAGTAACCGCTCTGACTGTTTGCTTGTGTGTGTAGTTTTGTATAAGAACACAACGTGTGCATGTGTGGTTTGTAGGTCTACATGCAACCAGTTTAAGTCGCTCAGTCTTCAAGATGCTTGAATGTTACCTACCTACCTTAAGGACAAGAGTACGGAAGAGTATTAGGGCACCTGAAGAAAAAGAAAAGTAGAATTCTGAGATTAAAGTCCGAATTCTGACTTTCATCTCAGAATTCTAATTTTTCTCTTCAATGGCCCTAATACTCATCTGTAGAAGAGTGATACATTTTCGCTTGAATATTCAGAAATATATAAACGTTTTTGGGTTTTTTTCAATGATAAACATAGAGATTGTGTCAGATGTAACACAAAAACAACTAACTTCCAGTCAGAAAACAATTCAGTGTGAGATGATGATGATGATGATGATGATGATGATGATGATGATGATGATGATATGTGCCTTAAATTTCTTTTTGAGCAGAAAACAAAACATCTTTGATAAAAAGTAATAAAGGTGTTAAAGAGAAAAATTGCAACAAAACGATCCATATTTTAACGTGATTTTCATTATGCGTTTATTGTGCTGGGGATCGGGGACACAGCAGGACGTGCTGCACTCGCATTTGAGTTCAACATCCACCAACTAAATTTTTTTTTTCTTCTGTTTTTTATTGTTTTTGAATGCTCAAAGAAAGCTGAATTGCTAGTTATGGCTCTTGTGGGAATTTTTGAAAGTGCACTGTTATTCTTTGATGGCAAAGCAGGAATGTGGGAGATGCTCTGGTCTAAATTAAACGACGAGACAATGTTTGGATGATATCATATATACAGTGGCCGAAAGCTGTGACATTTCAGCAGACAGTTTGTTGGTGACAGCTTAACAGAGTGAAAAAAGCAAGTTAAGAAATAACAAAGCAAGAGGGTGATGTGGAAGGAAAAACCACAAAACACTTTGAGGAAGAGAAATTATTCTAAAGGGATAAAAACAAAGAACGTGATGTGATTTCATACCAATGAAAGCATAGTTATGGATAATTTTTAGTACTTCAGCTAAAACCCCAAAATACATTACAGAGGACCTGTAATGTAGATTACAATGTAGATGTTTAAATTTACTCCAAGGAGAAACTGAGCTGAAGTGACCAAAAGTTTAGGAGGAAAACAAAAATCTGTGCAGTGGTGACACTGAAAGAAAATGGCACCACAGAAAGAACGACAAAATGAAATATTAAGAAACCACCACCAAGCAAAATACTGTAAAGTAAATTGGCTGTCAAACAGAAAAGCACAGGCTGCCATGACAGCTCTGAGGCAGAAGGAGAACTTACATAATGCTGTTGTAGCTGAGAAAACGTCTAAAGAAGCAAAGGAGCAAAAGAGAAGAATGAGAAAAGAACTGTTAAATAAGGCAGACACAAGCTGACAAGATGGAGGATCAAAGATGCAACCTGGACACAAACCAGGTCCAATTCCAGGTTGGCAGATTGTAATTTCACAAACCAAATGGAAAAAGATTCACAGCAGAATGCTGGAAAATAGACTCATTTTTCAGGATACTAGTGTTACCCTGTTGGCACAGAAAGGTGACCAGCTGAACAGGGACAAATAGGAAGCAGTGGTTTAGAGAGCAGCACATGTTGCAGAGAGGGAGGAAGACCCCTGGCAGTTTGTCCTGTACAAAACTACCAGAGTGACTGATAATTACATGCATCTTTGTAGCAACAAGCAAGGGAGAGGATGATTCAGGCAGGAGGGAATCAAACTATGTCAATGCACTGCCTGGTGAGGCTTTGACCAAACTCATTTTTGCCACTCTGCTGGAAAATCTGCATCTCAGAGGAGCAAATGTGTAGCCAAGCCATCTGCCAAAACTTTAATGTTCATCCAAACATGCATTTCTTCTGAGGAAAATGAGCGTTATTCCAACCATCCACCATCCTGTCCATTTGCACCTTGAAGGATACGCTGGCAAACACCCTCCTTTGACAAACGCTCACAGAAAACCCATGCAGCTGCTTCAGTTTCCTCCTACAGTCCAAAATACGGTATAATTTACTTTTTTGGTATTGTCCATGTATTCTCTCTTTTTCAAATGCCATCTCTTTCCTTCTCCACCTGAGCAGAGCGCTTTTAACAACGTATTGAGCCACACCAGAGCCAACATGCAACACAACGTGACCTAGCCATTTTTTATTCATTACAAATATTTCAATTTGGATTTGTAGAAAGTTTAAATAATTCAACAACAGAAAGGAACCAAAATTTGACCTAACAAATACAGGTAGGGTCTGTTCTGAATAAACACTTTTAGGATGATTTATTCCTTTGAACCAAACACAGGAAGTTATACAGAGATATGGGTAAAACTAAAATAAAGAGGAAAAACTGAGCATCAGTAGAACTGGGGAAGACAGGAGCAGAGCAGATTTTTATGCAGACTTTAATATGGGCTATTAATCCCTTTAAGCTACATTCTCTGTTATTACATGACAATATACTACCTCCAAATGGTTACATATGATAAGCATTTAGGTTTAAATGGCACAGAGTTGCAAAATGTGCTTAAAAATAATGATAAGGTCAGAAAACTCAGTTCCTTAATGATTGCGCATATAGTGTATAAGAGTCATAGCAAGTCATAATGGTTATTTAATGGCCTGATAATATTCAAAGTAGGCGTTTGCCTCATTCAGACGCCTGCATGGACACATTCTCAAATAGTTCCCTTGTTTTGAAATGTATTCTAGTTTTCTGTGACTAAAGGATTGAAGGCACTGCACTCTGTGCCATCTTTGTACACATTTAAAGAGTTTATCATTTTTACTTGTCTCAAACATTTACGGGAAACGTGCAGCAATGTTAATGTGAAACAAGACTCTTTACTTTCAGCTGTTTCTCTTAAAACCTTTACTCGAGATAAGAACTGCAAGTTTGCAAACTCACACAGAATTAGAGCAAGAACGTGATGTTCCTAGTTTGTGTTGCAGATCTCCTAAAACAATTACAACAACTGTTGTAACTTTGGATGTTCAGGTTTGAGCAGCATTTCAAACAGGTTAACTGGCACATGACCTGCAGTTTGATCTGGCAGATAGTCAATTTTACATCAGAAATACTCACTCACTTCAATATCCCTGTGCTGACAAGGCCAGCAGCTAGTGTTACACCTTGGATTGAGGATTAAGGCACATTCTAGTGTATCATGAGCAAGGAAATATCTTCAAAAATGATTTGCATACCAGAACCTTCATATTTTATCCCTGTGACACTGTTTTCCAACTTGCTGATTTTTGTAAATGATTCCAGACTCTGAAATCAGTCCATATTTCTCTTCTTTCACTCTCTTCAAATTTCCTGTGAATGATGCAACATTATCTGCAAGATGTGGGGGTGTGTGTTGGTGCCCTGCATTGGCTAGATTTATTTTATGTCAGTGATTTAACCAAGTTTTGGGGAAGTTGTTAAACTTTTGTGGAAGTTAATTACTTTCCTCTTCTAGGAAGATTCTAATCTCATTTAGGAACTTGAAAATCTTTGCTAAGACTTCTGTAAGTGGCAGTTATGAAGACATGGGGCTTTACAAAGCACCTTTAGCCACATTCTTTTGTGGCTGAAAATCTTTATCTTCATTTCATTTCTGATTTCATTATTTCTATGACTTCATCATTATCGCATAGGAGTCGTCCTGTTGTTGCTGACAGGAATTGTAATTTGTCTTTTTCAGGACAATAAGCCACCGCTTGTAGATTATACATTATTAAATTAGAAAATTTTAATGGGAATTTTTCTGAATGCCTGTCTGTGAATTGAATCTCACTTGCCAATCAAGAAGTCTCACATCACAACCACCCTGATGCTTTTTCTGCAGCCTAGGTGCTGTTCTTGGTGTCTTTCCTCTCTTGTACTCTTTTATGTCATAGAGATTGAGTGTGTGGTGTAGGGACTGGCCAACAAATCCCTTGCATCCCACCTCAATTGGCTTGCAGCGGTCTTTCCGCCCCTTTTCTTCTACCAGCTCCAGATACTTGGCTTTCTTGCACTCATGTGCCTCTTCTATCTGATTTGCTCAGGGAACAGTGAGCTCAAGGGGGACTACTTGTTTGGAAGAACCAAATGTTAAAACCCGGTACATGTTATAACCTTACTAGTCTACAAATGCAAAACACTGCACTTGGATGCTAAAATGATGTGTCTGTTCCTTTAGAGATAAAGCTTATGCCATGTTACATACAGGAGCCTTGTGGGACACTTGATGGTGGGTGTTTTTTATGCAATTTTATTGGTTAATGCTTCCACCACAATACAATGGACCCATAATCCACTTCGGCAGTCCATGATGCCACCCTGTTCCAAATCTGTGGCCAGCAATGCGGTTGATGCTTCCAACGTCTACGTGTGTGTAAGGGGTAGTGCTTTGACACTTCTTAATTCTTGCTACATGACAATGTAGCAGGGCAAAACACTTTATTTGGACAAATCTGCTTTGAAAGGAGGATGAAGAGAATGGAAAGAGGCGTTATCCTGCATATAGCCATGAAAAAATATACTTAGTTTGAGACTCTTCACACAAGATTTCACACCATGCTTTTCCACTTTAAACCCACTTTCATCACTTCCCAGGCACACAATATATTATTTTTACTTCAGTATCACTTTTGAGAGGCTAAAGTTATAAGTAAGAAAATACATAATTTGGTTTAGAAATTCATACATGTTTCATTTCAAAGTTTTATTCTAATAGTTATGGCTTCTCATCTCATGGATGCTGCCATACACAGAACAGCAGCCTTGTAATCTGTAGTCATCTCACAGTTTGAAACCATGGTCGGCGAGACAGCTGCATTTTAGAAACATGGATAAATAGTCCTTGTTACACTTTCTATGCTGAGAATGGACTCGATATCTGCAAAACCGAATCCCTGTGCAAAAGATTCAAGAGCCCTCTCGCGGGCAAGAGGAAATAAGGCTGTTAATGAATTTTGTCTTTCTGGCTAAATCAAACAGTTTTTTTTCTTCATTCATGCATTGTTGATCCCAACATGGGATGTAACTGCATGATGCTGGATTAACCTCTAAACGCCGCAACTTTGAGTAATAAGAAGCTGAAATTGCAGATAATGGAGTCTCCCATGGCTAGCATGCCTTAAACCTCGTATACGTGGCTTTAAAGAGACACAGTATTCTAAAGGAGTCATAATTTACCTGGCAAGAGTCAAAAACAATCAATATGTGTACTGTTTTATGTGATAGAAGGTTTAAGTTTTGATACAGTTGCAACTTTCGCTAGTTCACTCTTTAGAAAGTGAATGATTCATCATTCATAAGTTGTTCTTTTTTTTTTTTCTTGATGTTGTTGTCAGGTCCACAGAGCGATAAATGAGGCATAATTATTGCCGAGTGAGTTGGGAAGTTGAGCAGTTGTGTGGCTGTTATGGAGTGTTCAACTTCTTTGCACAAACACATGAAGTTCCTCTCAGTTCTTCCTCTGAGTCTTCGTGTATCTCTATCTCTCTCTCTCTTTCCTCTTTCCTTCTTTTTTTACATTTTTTTTTCTCTCTGGCTTGGTATCGTACGTCCTTTTCACACTCACTTGTTTCTTCTATCAAAATATCTCTCTGTCATCCTCTGATTTATAAAAGTAGCATAATAAAGGGTTTATCCTAAAAAAATGAATGATTTAGGGGGCCAGGAAAATAGAAATAGCCCGTCTTAATCACCACATGTATACTCACAATCATCAAATCATACGAGGTTTCCAAAACACACACACACAAAAAATAATAATAATAATAATTCCATAAATCATTATCAGAAGGTTCCAGACTGCAGATAATCCAGTAACAGTTGACATTTATTAGCCTGTTGTTCATGCAGAGGCATTCTCTAGAAGCCCAGATTAACACATTTTATGACGTTAAGATTAACACCAAGTGCAAGAACTCTTTTGGAAATGTGCAACGACACAGAGAACCACAGAACAAAAAAATAATGCAGCAAAAATGCATTTTTACTTTGAGGGTAGCCTATTTGATGATGCTTAGAATCAAATCAAGTGCTGAACTCACAAAGCATCCTCCTGAGACTAATTCTGTATATCCTGGTGGGCCAGAAAGAAATCAAAAGAGACATTGAGACGATCATATAGATTCAAATGGAGCACAGATGAACTATAAAATAGTAGTAAATGGATTATTAACAATGGAAAGGAAAATTTCTGTCTCCTGGTTTACAAGGGGTTCAGTTGTTCAGCACAAAGAAAAGTGCCAACCCAAATCCCTTCTTTGGCTCAAAAAATTGTTATTTGAATTATAAATTAAATAGCCAAAAATAACAACTTAATTTAGAATTATAATGCACGGCTGCTCTAACAGAATTCAAAGCAGTAAACACAGCACACACTGTAATCTTCCACTCTAAGTAACCAAACTATATAACCTGTATATCAGTTGTACGATATACTGTATTTACATCACATAGAGTGGTAGTGAGAGTCAGGTAGTGAGAGATGCTTTTGTTCGAAAAATTGTTTATGCAAGCTAGCCACGTGAAGCCACGACATACCGTCAACAGACAGCCTTTCTCTTTTCTTCAACTCTGCAATAGTGGTCAGCTCTGTTTTGTGTATTTTCCCTTTACAGACTTTTTCTTCATGTTGGCTTACAACTGAGTCTTTGTTTTACTATCTAAATATTTTCATTATTCCATGTGAAGACACCCGAGTTCCATTTGAATCAGTGGTTCTGTAGTCATCAATCTTCAATACTACAAGGTAAATAGTCTTTCTAGACATCCTTGATGTCCCATCTATCAGCTGATAACAACCTGGATGGTCCCTCTCCTCTTTAGTCCGCAGGACACAACATTCATGGTTTCCAAAAAGAATTTCAAAGATGAAACATCTCACGACAGAACACTTCTCCATTTTGCTTCAGTTGGTTTTAGGTCATTTTCACACTGGCACTATTTTGGTCAGCCCAAAAGAGCTTTGGTCAAGAGTGGGTCAGTGTGAACAACCACCAACAACAACTGCACCAAAATGGCCATCCCGCCCCAACTACAGGGAGAACAACATGTGTTTGAGCTAAAGAGACTTCCATAGTCCACTGGACAGTGCATCAGTGCATTGTCGGTCATGAAGGAGAATATAAACATGGAAAAAAAAATGTAACACTAGTAGCTGTGGACAAAATACTTCCAGCCAAGTCCTTTATGAGCTATATCACTTGTCTGGAGTGGTATTTATGATGACATGATTTCCATGGACATTCAGCAAATAATTTGTGTATGCAAACTGTTGTTTGTTGAAAGTCCATGAAAAACATGACATCTTAAAGGGAGCATATGTTATTCCAAAATCCCAATAGACTTTCATGCATTGATACTGCCATTACAAAAGTGTAGGTGATCTTTGCCCAGTGCAATAATACAAACCTTGGACAGCACTGGTGTCCATTACTTCCAAACAAGATCTGGAACAGGCATTCTCCTGACCACAAAACATGTTTCCACCATGTGGTTGTCATTGACCCTGCCACTTATGGGTAAGGTTAACAAAAGCTTTCTTTTTCCCAACTCACTTGTTTTGCATACGAGCTACGCTTAGAATGTGCTGCACACCTTAATGCAGAAGAAAAAAAAAACATGAAATGCTGGATCTTGGGTTGAAGGTTGAAAGAATTTTACTTGATTTGGGCTCAGAAAGAATGTGGCTTGAGGGGACTTTATTTCTGTACATGTCCACCTTCAGTACTTGTTGTATTGTTGCTTGCTCTCTTCTCCATTATTGCCTCCTAACTTTTCCACATCTGCCTCAAATGAAGCAAAAAAAAAGCACAAATCCTTAACTTTGCTCAGAAATTCTTTTTGAAACATCTGTAAACAGAAAGTAGAAAGAAAATATGTAAGGAACAGAATAATCCAGAGAGACAGAATAACAGAGAACAACATGATTAAGCATGTAATTAGCCTGTTAGTTTCTCTGAAATCCAAAATGGAAATCGAAACGGATAAAGGAGGATCACAGACTGAGACAGAGTCATTATGCTAGTTGTTGTGCTAATACTTGTACAGTAAGTACTGTTCCAGTCGTTACCAAAGCAGGATCTCTGTGCTCTAATTCGTTACAGAGGCTACACACCCTGGCACAAAAGACACATCAATGCACATAAACACAAATGGACACTAATATGTAAATAATCCTGGTCCTGTAAGGCATAATTGCATACGTATCCTGGCAGAAGAAGGCACTTTTTCCTCACTGGCCTCTCCTCCAGCATTATAACTTGGATTTTAATGAATATATAATGAATAAAATATGTCTGTTTTTATCATTTTACTATAATACTGTTCTTACAGTTTCCGCAGATATTGTTGTGCTTTTATTCTTTTATTGTTTTTGTCATGCTCTCTCACTCTCCCTCCCTCTCCTGCTGATTGCTCATTGTACTCACCTGTGCTGCTCCCTATTTAAACTCCTGCTCTTCACCTGCTCAGTGTGAGATCATCTGTTTTTTTTTGTTTGTTTGTTTTTTGTCACAGCTGTCAAGCACTAGTTCATGTTTCAAGTTTCTGGGGTTTTTTTTTTGGGGGGGGGGACCCTGCCTGTTTCTGACCACTGCTTTTGCCTAGTCCTTTACCAGTGTGAGAGAGGAGTTTTGACCCCTTGTTGCTGAACCCTGCCTGACCCTGTCTTTGGGGTTCTGGATTCTCCTGGCCTGAGACCCTCTTGTGCATGACCCTGGACTGCTTTTTGGACCATGAGACTTTGGATGGTGGATTTAAGACTCTGTTATCAGCGAACATGTTAGGCCTACTAGGCTGTACAGTCTCAGCCCACCCAATCCTGCAGAGACTGGATTCTGTGACCAGGTGGGTTCTTGGACTCTGTGGCATCTGACCCACCAGAGAAACCATATCTAAGCCGGACCACTTCAATACCATCTGTTGCATTTATAATAAATCTTTTGCAAACACAAACTCTCCCTCGTCTTGACTGTGTATTCGGTTTTGGCATTATACGCTAAGCATTACAGTTTTATTAGCTGTATTTGCTCATTAGTTGTACTTCTCCCGTTCTCTACAACCATTTTTATCTCATTTATGGCAAGGCAGTTGTGATCATAAACTTGTTTTTTTTTAATGATTTTTGTGACTCTCTCAGACTTTATTGACTGACAGGAAAGCGGGGCAGACATGCAGCGAAGGCTGGCAGGCCGAGAGTCAGACCTGCAGGAGGACCGGAGCCTCTATGTTTGGGCCGCTGACTCACACACCTCTGCGCTATCCAGTATCTCTTTGTTTTTTCTTTATTTTTGAACCTGCACTACTTTAAAGAATATGGATTTGTTATTCCTCAACTGTTTGTCATAGCAAGCTGTGTAAAGACATGTTCTCCCCAGTGCAGCGGGAGATCCCAGTATCGTCTGTGTGCTGTCATTAGATTTCTCAGGAAATCTCAGATTTCTCTGTGGATTCTATGAATTCCATTTGTTTTTCATGTTAATATTATTGTTGCTTTTACTATATGTCTCCAAAACTGTGCATGGTGTCTATGTAGAGTAAACGCAGAACCATTCCCTGCAGATTTCCTTTGTAAGTGTCTGGAACGTGGTTTTGTTCCATCCTTCACCGAATGTTACAAACACATGGAGACGGATGCAGTCGTAGTTCTTACAGGTTTTAAATAAACAAGCTCACTACACACAGGTGTCCATGGCAGCAAGTTTATTAAATGTAACATCTGTCAGAACAGAACCACAGTCACACACAACGTAGCACAGCTCCTACATACAATATCCATGGACAAATCTGTGTTCTTACAATCATGTGCACTAACAGAAGTTTTTTTCCTTGTTTTGTACCTGGAGACAAGAACACTTGCTGTGTCCTGTGGTGTCGGACAGGGTGGTACCAGTCAATCTTTAGGGTCAGTATGGATGAAAGGTTGGTCCAGACATCAAGCTGTACTTCCTGCAATGGCAAATCCTTTGATTAACTTGTCCAAATGACATCCCGATGATTGTAGCCAAAGCTTACCATCAGAATATTGTTTTGTAACTATATGTAATTCATTTTCTTTACCTCTCAGTGCTTTTAAAATCTCAGTTGACTGACACGCTTCCACTGATGAGTACCAGAGATTTTAGACAGTAGCCAGACAATTCAGTTATAACATTCTCTCCAGATGCTTTTCACACATGTACTCACATCAGGGGACTTTCTTCTGGAGATGTGCTCTCACAGCTGGCAATACTAGACAGATGGTAGCTATGGTTATTGCACAGAGGAAGCAGGTCATTATACAAAAAGTACTCTGCGGATACCCCTGTGTTGTGTTTAGAGCATGTCAAGAATGGCAGAAGGGGCTCACTGATGATTGTTGTTTGTGTTGATATTAAAACCGCAAGTACTTCAACATATTCACAACAGCGTGAGTGGAAGGCAACATAAAGGTTTGGAGCAAACAGTTTCCTTTACCAGGAGGCACACTCACTCAGTAACTACTCCAGGAGAGAAACTTCTATACTGACATGCTGGCCATGTTCCACATCTTGTTTTTCTGCACTTACACTTACAATTTTGAGCGCATGAGTGCATTTAAACACGGATAGTGTACTCAAAACTGTCAGAAAATGAGAAGTGCGGCACTGGACACTTCACACGCCCAGTGGTGGCCATCATATTGATGTGGCGGAAGTGGTGGGACATTCATTGTTACGTTTTTGGTCAGAAAGACAACCGTAGTCTGTATTCAGAGCAACAGCATAACTCTCATAAAATAAAGGACAAATTAGATACATGACAAGAAAAAATTGGTTCATTGTGGATGGGAATGTTTGATCACTTTTTATGGTAACGTGGCAGTAACTTGGGAGAAACAGCTGAAGAGGAAAGGTTTCCTTCATTATTTCTGGTGAAAAATGATTTTGTATTGTGACAGCGCTCATTCACAAACTGCACATGAGAAAAGACCGGCAAAGCAGTTGTCTGCAGAAGAGCCTTTTGTGGAGAAACGTGTCAGGTTAACATGCTGGATGAGGATTCACCTTTAACTCTTCTTTACGTGGTGATCCCTGGGCATGGATTTATGCTAAATAACGAGCCACCAATTGGCTGTCAAATGGATCTCAGTCCACATGTTGTTACAAACACATCCATGTTTTACACAGCATTTGTGAATCCGGGGTACATTAGTAAAGAATCATAGATTTACTCACAGATTTACGAGGTTTTCAAGGCTGAAACTTTGTTTATATAGTTCACAGTGTTATTGTTCTCACAAAATTGCCATATGGAACACAGAGCCTCTATTTCATCTAATGGTCCTCTGAAGAAATTACCTACGAGCTGACAGGAAAAGCTCTAAAAAAAGGGCAGCAAATGATGCAGACATTTGCTTTCTCATATTCTGTCCCTGTAGAACATCTCTGGAAAATTAGATTTCAGCGCATGTGTGAATACAACTTTAGATTAATGTGTTATAGGCCACAAATCAGTTGTTCTTTCCAACATCTGAGGAAAACAAATCAGGATGAACAAAAGGCCTAGAAATATGTGAGTTTGATGAGCACACATGACTGTAAAACCTCCAAGAATGGCATGCTCAATACTGCTGTACTATTTCTTTGGTTTTTGTTAGTTTGCTGCTGGAATGGTACAAAATATCCTGTAGAAATTCATTTGTGTGACAGGTCAAAAGATATGTGCAAACTAGTCCATGAAAGTTAATAACAGTCATTGCTCAACTCATCTGTAATTATGAGAAAGGAAAAAAAAAACTTAATTCCTAATATACTGTTAACCTTTCAGTTTTCATAAATCACCCAAGCCCTTGTATCACGCAGGAAGTCTTCCTGAGCTCCACATCTGCTAATAACTCCACGCAATCATCTGGAAACCCTGAAACTGTGACAATTACACAAACATAATCCATGTGGCAGTTTATCTAAGAGTTAAAATTAACCATCATTCTGATTCTCACTCTCTACCACCTCTGTTCCCCCCCTTTTTCATCAGCTTCAAGATAAATAAGGCTCTAAATCCACCATGAAAGATAATCTGGCAAAATTGGATGATTGCAATGTTCTTTAAAGCTTCATATCAAATTTAACCTTGACATTTAAATCGACATGTTCATTTTAACTGCTAAAGGCAAGGTTAAAACCGTACGTCCCACAGAGTAGGTAATTGCTGTAAGATAAATGGTTTACAAATGAAATTTTAAGATGACAATTAGCTTAGTCTTATCATACCTGAGCAAGGCAGCCATGACATCAGATTTTCTTTCCCCAGTTACAGTTGTGAGTAATAAAGTAACATAAAATCTCTTTCCTAATTTCCATACCCCACCCCCCCCCCACCCCCCGTAGCAACATATATTCAAGATTCATAATTATTTCTACAGTTACTTACCCTTGAGCTTCATCTTACCTCACTGTTTAGTACATTATGATTATGATCAAAATAACCACCACCCTCTGAGTGAATGAGTAGAAGACAGAAGAAAGAAAATAAAAAAGGTGTATGGCAGCTGATGAGGACACAAATGTGAATGAGAGAGATGGAAACTGAGGGATTCTGTTGCTCCTGATTTAGTAAAAATACAGATTAGTATGAAAGCTTTAGTGTTCAGTTTTTAAAAAAAAGAGATGAAAACATAAAATCTTAACGTATAGGTAGATATTAAGGGTCTGTTTTTCTAAGTTTTTGATTTAACTGTCCTCATGAGTGCTCTGAATCTGGACCTTTTCATGACCCTGAACGATACCACATCGATTTCTCCAGATGAGTTCAGGACCTTGTGATGACTTCAGTCTGACGAGTACTCATTTTAACTGCTTTAATTTTCCAGTCCACATACTCAGGTATGGTTTGCCTTGCTGAACTACTTGTTTTTGCTTGACCTGAAGTCTGGTTTTTCTCTTGAATGCAAGCCAGCCACTAAAACAGAAAAGAAAAAAAAAGCAGTCCAGCAGATTTGGCTCAGGAATTAGAAGTTAAAGCTTTTTGCTGGTTATCAAAATTTGTCTGGTAAATTAGATTGTTATTCTGTAGTATTTCTCCGCTATAATTCCGCAAAACAAAGCTGATTTGGCGAAGTATAACTTTATTTGCTCACCTCCTAAGTTTCTATTATTGACTTTGTGATGATCTTGTGATCTTGTGACCCAACCAAAAAGCTGAAGATTATTTAACTATTAATCACAGACTGACTTGTCCTGAAATGCTTCCATTTCACAGTATCTGACATTTTCAAATCAAATTAAATCAAACTTTATTTATATAGCACTTTTCATACAACAGTAGCACAAAGTGCTTTACATAATAAAGTCAACACTAACATATAAAAATGCACACACTCGTGGTTAAAAACACACATTTTAACCTTTTACAAATCATACTCTGCAGATCCTAACCCTTGAACACAAATTTCTCCTTTCACGTGCAAATGGACATGAAAAAAGCTGCTTAGAGGGATATAATCTTACTGTATGATGAGAATTTCGTGAGAGATGATTATCAGCTGTAGCGAGAAAAAAGAAAACATAAAATAACCCTTCATTGTTCAAGGTAGAAAATGACATAAATGTCACAGCAGCTTAATAAGTAGCATAAATTGCAAAGAATGTGCAAAATGAAATAAAATTAAATCCACTGTCTGCATGTGTTCCCCGTGAACGATAACCTGGGACCTCGTACTCCTTCTCCAGTCTCCAACCTTCTTGGTCTTGCTGATGTTGAGCTTGTTGAGCTTCAGGTGGTTGTTTCTGCACCGCGAGTCCTTCTTTATGCTCATCGCTGATACATGACAGAGGAGTTGTCAAGGGCTGAGAGCAGGAGCCTGAGGTAACGAGAGTATAAATTACTTTGCAAGCTGTGCTTTGAGTCGTGAATGAAAAAAAAATATAGCCTATATATCACAAATCACGGCCATCAGAGTGATATATTTAAAATATATTTACATGACTGTTTCACATGACCTCCCCAGGGTACACTCTTTGCTTTTCTGAAAAGCTGATTTGTACATTAGAATAATTTTCCATCATACAAAGTCAGCTATACTCATCAGTGATCCTTCAGTGAATTACATTAACTTTCATTTCCCTTCACTCTTTTTGTTCCTTTTCTTACATTTAACAAGTGAGGAGTATTTTATCTGGTGACACAATGTGATGTTTATTGTAATTTATTCTGTTAAATCATCCTATTTCTTTTTGTTATTGCACCTTTATTCTTGCTCCCTATGCAACAGACACTCATTATTATGTATTGGACTTGATACCACTATTGGCCTCCTTTTGTTCACAATGCTTTGATAAGTTGTCTTCTTTTGTCCTTACTCATCTGTCATCTTCTGATTTGCTCCTACTCTGCAGCTTTCCTGGTCCCCTCTCATCTGCCTCCCTCATTCTCAACTTCTTTTCAACTGGGAATATGCAGGCTCGCTAAAAGCACTCTTACAGAAACAGTGAAGTATGATCCCGGGACTTATGGGACCGTGACTGTAATGTTGTGTCTTTTTGTGACAGCAGGAGGCACTACTCCTCATTAAATGGCAACGTGTGTACAATAGTGTAAAAGGGAGCTTTTTTCTTTGTAGAGTGTACGTGCTGTAGGGAAATGGATATCATAAAATTGTGAAATCATAAAGGACCAGCATATTGTCCATGGAATATTGCAAGTCATTACAGCTCAGAGAAGACTATGGTATTGTTTAATTCAAGTACGGGGAGAGGACTTGTAGAAGGTTTAAATAAAATATAATTGGAAGAAAGGGACTTATTCTGTAGCCCAGAACATGCAAGGCTTTAAAGGTTGGAGGTTGAATGAAAAGTACATGATTTCCAAGTGCATTTTATTGCTCGGCACTGAATAGCATTTAGCTTTAATTGTTGTGAAGGTTTGTTCGAATGTAAACATGAATTGAGGACACTTAGAGTCGTGCTAAGTACAGAAATTTTTTTGTCTTTAACATTTATATGACAAAAGGTTCCGTAATATGAACTGGCCTGAGAAATGGGCTAACAAAATGTTACGATGGTGAGATTTTCTCAGTCTTTTGAATTTAATCAGACTGCATTAGTACACACACTAAGAAAAAAAAGAAATTCTAACTGTAAGCTAATCACAATTCAAAGTTTCTGGACAATACAAAAACTACCTGCCGGCAGCAAAGCAGCTTGTAAAAACATTTAACGAGCAACTTTTTAGGAAATAGCAATATTTTGAAATGGGGCTGTCCGAATTTGATCAAAATGAATACATACAGTTATGTTAATTAGCATCATAGGTTAGCATTAGCTGAGTCAGCCAAGCTAAAATAGCAAACTGTGACTGAAATAAGGTGGGCATGATCCAGATGGTTTCTGAGCCCACTCGTACCGCTCACTGAAACATGGCGCCACAATGAAGAGGCTGCAGCATTCTTCAGAAAACCTATTGATGATGTCATGGGGGTTTTGTTTGGTTCTTTTTATATTCTTAGTGGTCATTCTAAATGGTGGTTTCAAACGCTATATAAATGAAATTGAATTGAATTAAACTGGTCTGGTATCACATTAAATATGTTTTTAAAACATACATAGAGCTGCTATACCTGTTTAGCATAGAAAAGCAGGAATGCTGTTCTCTGCTGCTGACAGACGGATGCAGCTGTTGTCTCACATGTGTTTTCCATTGTACATGTCCCTTCTCTCATCTTTTGGTCTCTTGGAACACCATCATAGATGTAATGGCCTAAAAGCAGAACTAATTTGTTTGTGACACATCTGTAAATGTGGTGTAGTTTTAAACTCATCAACAAATGTGGCTGCAAACCATGAGCAAACACCACTGTCAGCTGCTCAACCCAAAATAGCTGACAAAGCAGAAAGATTTCATTTTACTGTCGGTTTATTTAAGAGTTTATCGTAAGAAGGATCAAAAGAATTGTGTGTGTTTCCTTACCGCATATCATCCTGAGCAGTTCTGTGATGATATGATCTTTTTTCACCCGCAGCTCACTGCGCACTTTCTCCTGGTTGAAGGATTGGCTTAATGTAAACTACTTCAGCTGGATGATCAGCACACTTAGAAGACATACTGTAGATGAGAAAGAGATGGCCTAGAGAGGGTTAGGGCTCAAGTAGAAGAAAGTGGTTGTGGTAAGAAACTAAATTAAAGAAATTGCTTGGCCTGATTCCCATCTGCACAGTAGTCATTTCAGGCCTTTTGATCGATGTGACAATACTCATTTTGGCAAATTCATGACAGTTGCTCTGATGACTCCTCTTGTTCCACAATAGCAAAGAGTCTAACCATCCCTCCTGCAGCAGCGAACAAGTGATGCCTGATTTTTTTTTCTTTTTCTTCTTTTCCTATAACTCCATTTGCATCAGATTTGCTTTCATATTTCTATTTATGCAAACTCGCATACTTTGGAGGAGTGTGAGAAAGGACAGGACACTAAAAGACACCTTTACTATTATCTAGACATTTCACTTGACATGTTGACTTTGTTTACAGTCACAAAAAAAAAATCTCCAATGAAATAAATGATTTTTGTGGTTAAGTCCTGGTTCTCAACATCTGAAAAGCATCATGAGTTCATTAAGGGCAGGTGCAATAATTGACATTTTATGAAAACTGTAAAATGAATTATGTAAACAGCAGCAATGTACTACTGTGGACATTGCATTGTTGTTATAAAACAGATTAACTTTGGCAGAAAAAAACTTTCAATGGCAAGTCATCAAAGCCCTCTCCAGCACCATGGGAACAGGTTAGCGGTTGGCCATGATTTAGGAAGAGAGGCGCCACATGGGCCCCAAAACAACAGTAGCTACAGCATCAAGGTGGAAAGCAGAGGGGCGCACATCTGGGATGCCAGATGTTGCTGGTGAGTTCTCTGGAGGGGTTGTGGGCATCAAAATACCAATAAAGGAGGCTGACCAGCTGATGGCACTTTCACCCTCTGCTACACTCCACCTCCAGTTCATAGAACTTTTTGTTGTTGTTTTTCTCTGCCTCATTACTGGAGAAAAAATATCTCTTTCTCAAACCCTCTAAATCATTGTTTTAGATTTAATCTGACAAAGGTAGTGGAGAAACCAAACACCAATGGTCTCTAAGTGTGCACATCCAGGGCACCACATCACAACTGTTGTTGTCGTCTTTAAGAAGAAGCTGCTGGAAAGGAAGATGCCAATTGAAACTAAATAAAGTTATCGAGGGCAGGATTACAGTCATACAATCTGCATCAATCTTTTCTTTCTCTGAAGGAGACCTCCTCCATCACCTTCCTTAACAGAACACCCCCCCCCTTTTATATAATTAACAATATAAATTTGTTATGCATGTGTTATAAAATAGTATTTCTGCATGTCAAGACTTCAATCTACTCTAACAGTTGTTCAATAACTATGGCAGCTCCCACTTCTGTAGACCAAATATATGGCATTAAAACAGCAAAATAAAATAATTCTGTAATTATGGTAAGTATTTTTTTTTCAAAAGAATTAATAAAACAACATTGCCAATGAGTTTTATTCAAGTAATTACAGTAAATTGAAATAAAGAAATTAATACATCTAATTAAAAACTAATAAATTGTGCAGTATTGTCCATTATGTTTTGAAACTTATGCAACACTTGTCCTTCTCTGGGAGCTCCAGAGCAATCCCCAACATAGGGCCAGCATTTTTAAAATCATTTTCTTCTTCTTTTTTTTTTTGAGTTACTGGCTCCAATACCCCAGCAGATACATACTTGGCCATAGAAAAGATAAACAACATCCAACAGCAAACATTAAAGGACCTAATGCTCAAGAAGTATATAGTCTGCCCTACTGTCAGAAATCCTCAGCAGTGCTTCTCCATTTTTCTCCTCTCTGTATGAACAATTGAACATCCATTACCTGGAAATGCTGATGCAACTTTAAGATAATTAATATTCATTTTTGCGTTTTTTTTAAATAATGAATCTGTAGCTAATTTCAGTTAATTAATTTTGTAATTTGAATATACTTTCATTCATTCTCTTAACTACCCGACACGCTACCCAATCTTGCTCCAACTGGAGATTCTAATTTTCGAGGGTACTGAAACGCAACACTTCTGCTACGTCATCCAGAAGCCTCTCCACCAGGAAGTGGTAAACCGGGGAGGTTTGTGTTTTGACAATAATGATGGAGGATGACGAATTTGAATTTGCTGAAGATTTGGAGGCGATTTTGCATCTAACCCCAGAGGTGCAACTGGCCATTGAACAGGTATCCACTTGACCTCGTTGCTATAGCCTGTAACAGCCTGTAACTGTTAGTGTTGCTGCTTTAGCTGCTAGGCGGCTAAACCATCCTCCTCCTGACTCACTGGACGACACTGCTTGCTGTAAACCTACTGAAATTCAACAATGCTGTCAGTTTATGGATTACTGTGAAACCAGTAAACCAAAATTCAGCTTCGAGGTTTAAACAAAGCACTGTTTGTGTCCAAGGTTTTTCCCAGCCAAGACCCGCTGGACAGAGCAGACTTCAATGCCGTGGAGTACATCAACACACTTTTCCCCACGGAGCAGGTACAGAGAGTTTGTCTTCAGTTTCACAAATATTATTACCAGATACTCTTCTGCATAGCTGGTTTGGTGAATTGTAACCACAGGAAAAGCTTGGTAGGTATTTTGAAAGTCACGCCGATGGTGGTACTGCTAATTCAAGTTTCCTTATAAGCATTGTAAAAAACGAAGCTGCATGAAGGACACTGAATGGTTTTAGTAAACTTTTTCTATATAGGAATATACTTTATTGATCAGAGAAATTCACAGTGAGAGTTAAAGCAACTTACTATAATCTAAAAGTTGCAAACACAGTCTGCATAGGCACATTATTTACATAATGTGCCTCACTTATATATTTTTGCCATCAAATATATGAAAAAAAAAAAAAAACAGACACACATTATATGTGCATGAATATATGAATAATTAAATTAACTTCATCAAAATGAACATTTTGATGAAAAAACATTGTACAGGAGTATGAACAAAAAGATTGTTCAATATAATGTAGAATTCTGCTTTGTTTTTTTTATGAAGTGGCATGAAAGTGGCGGGGAACAATTGATTTTTATATCATGCTGGTGAACAAAAAAGAGCTTGTTACCTTTGTGTGCTTAAAAATGCATATTTCATAGTAATAGTTAATATATACGTGTTTATCATGCATGTGTGTGTATTCCATCTCCATAAGGGGTCACTGTAATCCCGTATTTTGTGTTCTTATACTGTCAGGGTTCATTAGGTTAGGATTTTCTATTTATTTATTCATTCATTTTAGACCTAATTGTGTTGTACACGTAATAATTACGCATGTAAGAAGCTCAACCTTCCGTTTGCATATGCAACATATCTGTTAACATGCCTCAAAAGATATGTGCAGTAGATTCGGAAACAAACATTTCTTCAAGGTTTGAGCACTTTTTTTGTGTGATAACAGTGCTGCAGTTTACAGAAAGGAATGAGCAGACTCCATCTGCTCAGGAGACTCAGGTCCTTTGCCGCCTGGGGCCACCGATGAGGACACTGTTTTGGTGTCAGCCTTTCTCTTTGGTGTGGTCTGCTGGGGCAGCAGCATTCTAGCTGTGGACAGAAAGAAACTGGACAAAGCCATCCAGAAGACCAGCTCTGTCCTGGGATGTCCCCTTGACACTCAGGAGGTGGTCAGTGAGAGGAGGATGAGGATGAAAGAACTGATGAAGAACAAGCTCCACCCTCTGAATGACTGTTTGAGATCACTGACTGGCTCCCTCAGTGTCTGGCTCCTTCACCCTAAATGTGTGAAGGAGAGGTATCAGAAGTCCCTTGTTCCTGCTACAACCAGACTATACAATCGATCTGCTCCCAGTAGATCACACACCCAATACCCAGTATCCACTGGCTGCACTTTAAACTGTGAACAATTTTTTTTCCTCTCTAAGGACTATTTTTGAATTTAAGTACTCAGTGCAATATATGTGTTACTACACAGCATCAGGTTCTTCATGTATATATATTCTTTGTAGTGCATATTTTGTTTCTTATATTTATTTTATTTATGCAAAATTGGTGCATCTTTATTTATATACATTTTTTGCTTCATATTTATTCTCTTTGTGGTGCTGTAACAATGTGACTTTCCCCTCTGCGGGATGATTAAAAGCTTATCTTATCTTATACGCTTCGTGAACACGTCAACCAATTAATACTGGAGCAAAATCTGGAAACCATAAAATAAAGGGAGTTGAGTCAAACGTTGTGATAAAAGGAGTTGTGACATCCTGTTTTTGTTTTTCCCTATTTAGTCTTTGGCTAATATTGATGACGTAGTCAACAAGATTCGTCTGAAGATTCGGTAAGTCCATGTAATAAACATCATTAATATAGATCTTTTGTTGTCTAACTTTCAGTTTTACTTCAATTTTTTTTTTTTTTTTTTTTTTGTCACACCTTTGACAGCCGTCTCGATGACAACATCAGGACAGTCGTTAGAGGACAGACCAACGTGGGTCAGGATGGTAGACAGGTGAGTTGAGGACTTGAAGCGATATTTCAGTTTTCACTCATTAATTAACATCCCTTCAGGAATAAATAAAATATTTTTTAATTTGATTAACATAGGAGATTTTTAGGGTAAATATGCAGACAATTTATTCTGGACTTCATGCGCCATGTCCTGCACAGAAGGCTGGACATTATTGCAATGATTTTTCCCAGCATGCACAATCACAGTAAATGCCCTGGTAGGTCATCTGCTAAATTCACTACTTCTTTGTCTGAGGGATCTCAGAGAGATTTACTAGATCTGACATCAGGAGGGAATGTTGAATTTTTATTTCTCACATGTCACTTCTCTGGAACATTTCTGAAATTTTAGTCCTGAAATTTGTCTAGAGCAAAAACCTATTTACCCAATACTAGTGAGTCCCTTTTCATGTAAAAATATAAATTCTGACCTTCATTTGAACAAATATTATTTTTATTTATTAATTATTCTTTTTAGGAGGTTTCTTCTCATTCTTGTATTTTCTCACCCTTTCTGTCAGCAGAGACCATTTAAGATAACTTGGGATATCTGTCTTGTCTCTTCTGACAACTCTATATCCCTTTATGGCACTACCACGTCAACAATGATCAAACCAGTTCACACGGACACTTATTGTTACTATTTGGCCAAAAAAGAGGAAAGCTTTGTTTTATGATTTGACGTTGAACCGATGATGCGCAGTTGCATTCAAAATAACAGCAGTGTATGTGTGTTGTTTTTTTTAAAGTGAGTAAACGTCTAAATCCTTTAAAACATGCAAATGCATTGGGTACACTGCACATTTTATTCCAAAACAAAGAACATATACATTAATTTGGTACTGTCTGCTACTATGTACTACACACAGAAAGTGAATAAAAAGCAATATTAGGCTTTTCCCAAAAAAAAAATATACCAGTGTGCAGTTCAGTTAGTGAGATAATTCATTCTGTGAACAAAGCAGTGTTAAATAAGTGAAGAAAGCATCAAATGTTGTTCATGCTGGTTTTAGTGCATTTCTTTCTTAAAGTCTGAGTAAATTGGTAGTTTAAGACAATGTTCAGAAGAGCTGCATACTTTGATTGGAAAAGAAATGATTAGAAGTGGGAAAATATATAAGGAAGTGCAGAAAATGATAGGCTGCTCAGTTAAAACAATCTCAGATGCTTTAAAATGGCAACCAAAACCAGAGACATAGTAGAAAATGGAAAGCTACCATTCGAATGGATCAAAGAGTAACCAAAATGGCAAAGACTCGGTCAGTGATCAGTTCCAGGGTGATCAAAGACGATCTAAAGTTATCTGAGTATTGTCACAATTAGAAGACACCTATGTGAAGCCAAGATATCAGCAAGAAGCCCCCACAAAATCACATTGTTGAAAAAAAACGTCATGTGCTGAAAGGGTTACAGTTTTCCGAAGAACACACTGACTAGCCCAAAGAGAAATGAAGCAACATTTTGAATGTAAAATTATATTTTTTATTCATAAGATGGTGACATTTTAATGTGGGGTGGAGCAACAGAATAAACTACTGCAGGTTGTGTAAATTTAAAAAAAAAAGTCCGACCACGGCAATTTCTGAAAAAAATGTGTGAGGTTGTTCTGCTATTTCAGATTTGTTCATTCTCCTCCTTTGCAACTATTGTACAAATGATTTCCTATGTTGTGGTAGCGTACTAGAGGTAAACACAAAAGGACACCCTACATCCTTACACAACACACGAATGAAGCAACAGTATCTTCAGTGAGAACCCTTTTTAACCTCCCCGCCCCCATTTTTGGTCATAATAATAATCTCAAAAAGAAGTGAGAATTTTGCAAAGTATTTTCCAACTGTAAATTGTGGCTTCATTACAGTGGACATTGAAATCGCCAAAGACAAATTGACATATGAGGTATGATCATACATTAGTGGCGTTCTCACAAATATGTAAAAGCGTATAGCATTTAACTGTCACACACATCAGACTGTCCATTAAAGCCGCTGATAATTGTCTGACTTTGTTACAATGCAGTATTCTTGTTATTCACATTCATGCTACTCTGTCACTTACCATCCACCTAAATATATACATATGGGTGGTGGTGCTCGCTGAGTGGGGGGGTGGACAAGCAGGCTTGGAGAGGCAGAAACAGAGTTAGCGAGTGGAGG
>JBAMYA010079068.1:0-23699 GCA_037176975.1 Arrhamphus sclerolepis | reverse complement strand
GGGGGGGCATAGATGTGAAAACACCTTTGGCAAAGCAACACAGAGCAAAACTCCTTGACACATTCTCAAAAAACCACCCACACAAACTGACAGACTTAACAGAGACTCAATGAAAAGCAATACTGAGGCACATTTTATTCACATTGAATGCTACCTTAAACTTTCATTTACCACAGATGTAATTATCTTAACTTAGTTGTAATGTTTGTAAAAGCAAACTATAAATGACTTTATCCATATACCAACTCTTTGGGTGTATAATATAACACCAAAGTTGTGGCAACATAACTCATACTTTTTTTTGTAACTCAAATTCTTATTCTAATACTACAATGATGTAATTAGAGCAATAATTAAATCTCAGCATGAAAAACATCCCTCCAACACAGGTAACGCCGCACATAATAAGCCAGAAATATAACATCAGGAACTCGGCTCTGATGATGTGTGGACACTGAGCCAGCTGTGACATACTGGTTCACATATTTTAAACACTACTGGTGCAACCATGTTGATATGTGCCAGCTGTCTATGTGCCGATCCTCACGTCCTCCTCCTGTCCCCCTTTTAACCTTGTAATTAATCCATGCAAGAAGCCCATGACTGAGCCGCCTCATGCGACAGAAGGAAATATGAATGAAACAGTAACGCAGACAGAAACCAGCCGAGACTCTCAACACACTCACAGTTCATTCGTCAGCAGGTCTTGACCTCTGAGCGCAGAGCTCAGTAATATAAATCTTACTGACTCAGGCAGAATCTAAGTGGACTCTGGTATAAGAGCAGTGGAACCTGATACGTCCCACACACAGCCACTCTCCTTCAGAAACCCACTACAGGTATTGGATTTTCTATCAGGGTTCCATATTCCATTTGCAAATTCATCACTAACAATGGTTTAACAATAGTCATAAGCCCTGCCTAAATGGATCCAATTGTGGTTTTTATACACATACGTCTGTTTGTGTGTGTGTTTGCGGTTTTGTTGGTCTTTTACCTCGACACAGGTCTCAATATCCTGGTACTGATTCATGATCGGTAGGATGGTCTCCATGCTGCTGTGCTCAACCAGGTCCGACTTGTTTCCCACAAGAATCAATGGCACCCTGAAATAAAGCCAGTTATTACAAAACAGCCTTCATAAGTTGGTTGACATAACTAATCAGCAGCTCATGTAATAACCAAAAGACCTTGTTAGAGGCAATGGCTGAGATTTTGCACTTAAAGTGAAGGTTTTCCAGTTTCACTGATTCATATCAGTGTAAACTGAACATTTATCTCTAACGGCACTAAGAAAATGGTCATGAATGGAAATAGTGCTTGCTGTTCTGCTATTCACCTGCTATCCTTATCTGTTCTGTCGTTTATGAGGGGAATCCAATGGCTTGTCACCTTAGAGAGGGAAGCACATCAAACGTTGGAGACAGGAAATTATTTGACACACGCACAACTTAAATATCAGAAATTAAGATGAACAGCTTGTGTAACTACTATTGTGGTTCTGATCAACTGTGCTTGAAACTGGACAGAAACTATGCTCACCTTTTCAATGGACTTCTTGTTATTAACAGAATAAACTATGCAGATAACATTTGCCTAGAAAGAAATGCAAGTATTAACTTGTGAGGCATGTCAGGACACACAGGGTACATATGCTGTGAGAGCAGTTAAACAGCAATCATTCAATCAAACAAACCTTGGAGATTTCTTGATAAAGCTGCTCGTCTGACTGTTCAGCTTCTAAAGGTGTTGAAAAGGCTGATTAGTGCAAAGTTTCATATGCTGCTCCTCTAACTGTTTTTAATGCACATGTGTTAAAAGGGTGCTAGGATTGCCAAGTGTATCCTTAAGTCAGGTTCACAGTATGAGTTTAAAGCCTGATTGTCACAAAGCAGACACATTTTGGAGGTCAATTCCCATTGTTCAGTCAGAAACCTTTATGCATGAATGCATTGTTGCCAACACGTCAAAGACTTATCAGCAGAGGATCTGAGTGAGGCATCAGCGTGGGGCAACAACTCATCAGATCATATATATGATGTGAAGAAAAACCAAAGCAAGAACCCTAGAAGATTAACGCAACAAACATAAACTACCGAGGCACTTATGGTCTTTTCTTTGGCTTTTCGTCTTGGTTTCAACATGCAGATCATCAGAGGACTCGTAGTGTGTTTCTGCCTAATGTTCAATGTGAAAATACACTGAAGACTGTGGCTGCAAGTTTGACAGAGACCAGACAATTTATAGAGTAATCTGTAAAACAATCCAACAAAAACAAAACAAAGAAAACAAAACTGTTTGGTCTAAATTTGGCTTCACATATCAGAATGGGCTTTGTTCAGTAAACACTAGTTTGTCATTTCATCATTTCAGCAAACATGTGTATGTACATAACTGAAAGAGTTACCTGAATAGTCCACAATATGTGTGGGAACCCTCTCTGGAGTGACATCAGCTGGGATGGTAATCTCTTCAGCTCTTAAAGGAACCTGAAAAACAGAGCACTGACTTTAGAGGAGGAAAAAAAAAAAAAAAAAGGACGTGGTGTTCTTGACATATTTTTGCACACACTTGGTGTACAACCAGCATGTGTGCGTGCGTGTGTGTGTACAGAAAAACTAGCAAAGCAGGTGACTTCTACCACAACTACATATGACAGCTGAATCATACATACCTCATCAGGAAACTCCTCACTGACCAGAGACATGATCAGAGATGTCTTTCCAACCTTGGCTGTATGGGCACAGGAAAAAAATTATCACCAAACATTACGTACATCTTTTACAGACAATGTGTCATTAACATGAGCCCTGTACTATTTATATTACCAGGTCTGGTGTGTGTGTGTGTGTGTGTGTGTGTGTGTGTGTTTGGTGACTGCGAACAGATAATATCAAGTGAAGAGGATTGGAGAGCTACAATAGCAGTAGCTACAAGTTTCTAGAGCTAAACTGTCATGAATCTCAAACAATAACTCATTAAACATGAGAACAGAACATAATCACAGCTTAAAGTGGAGAGATATGATCAGTCACAAAGCCTGTAATAACTGGTTAATATAATCACAAATGACATATAGTCAACAACAGCTATTTTGATAACATAATACTTTTACAAATTTAAACTATCAATGATAAATATTTCCAAAACACAAGTATGTGCTGTTTTGCACCATATTTGAAGTCAGCACTCTGGTGACATCACTGTGGTCACCTGGGACAGTCAGCCGACCTCTAAAATATAATGTCCTTTATACACCCAACTACATAAATGAAGATATTTAATTTTTGTATAGATCTATGCTTTAGATATTTTCTTTTGTTCTGCGGAGTAAAACAAAAGTCTCAAATTATGATGGTCAAATGGCAGATGGAGTTATACAATAGATTATATTCTGCACATCAATGGGGAATTAAATATATACATACATATAAATATTTTTATAATTATTATTATTTAAACAACTTCAGTTACAGTCCTTTATTGTCCACAGCAAGTCAGTGGTACAGTGATGTCCACGTGAATCTGTACTATACAACAAATCAAACAGATCTATGATACATAACCACAGAGGTATAAAAACTTGTTAAAGTAGCTTTGGTTTGTAGTATCACTTTGCCTCTCAGTGTCTCAAGAAGACAGCTGAGTATTTCCATAGACCACACTAAACTTCACAGCACACATCAGATGGCACGTAGTTGTTTTGGCTGCAGCTCTCAAAGTAGGTCCAGCTGACCAAATGTAACGTGAAGGCCATCTGCAGAGCCACAACTGAAATATAAATAGTCCTGACAGCGTATCAAGAGAACAAACAGGGCAGGTGAAGCGCAGACGAGGAAGTTGGGATAAGGTGACTTTCTGGCTAAGACTGGCAATCACTCCAGACGTTTACGAAAGGGCAGAGTTTTGTATTTACTCTGTGCTAACTAAGGCGGAAACAGCACATTTCTGATAAACTCTTTTGATAAGTAAGAAGTTGACGTTTGTGTCATAAAAATGAGTCAGACTTTGGATCACTCTGTATACGAGACAGACATCTGAACATTTCACCTCGAATTGTTGTTCTTTTTTTAAATTTTGTTTGTTTTTAAATAAGCGAATATTTCTTTATTGAGATGTTTTGCCTAAACCAGTAATAGATTGTGAAAAGAACACATTTCCACAATCAATTTCCAAAAATACATGAGTATTGAATGAATCATTGTTACAGTCAATGGCGTGCTTTCCTTCCCTTGTTGGGAATTTAAGTTAATACCAACTGCTTTCAGACCTCGTGAGTGCACTAATATGTGCACTAATCAGGGTCCATGTATGATTCACTGTTAGCGGCAGTTAGCACGTTAGCTTCAACCCCTTTTATGGATCACATACAACTGCTACTTACGTTCCCCGACGAGCAGTATCCTCACGTCCTTCCTCATGTTTGCGCTCACTTATGTCAAAAGAAAGGAAGGTCTTCACAGTCTCATGTAGTCCTCTGGAAGCGGTCCTCGTTCTCCGGTGTTTTACCTAACGTCAGGCCCTCCCGCTGTCAAACAGTCGGCGCCTTTGTAGGACAAAACGGACGGACCGCTTTCGGTACTCCTTTTTCTTTTCTTCGCGCTTCTTCTCCACTTGTAGGTTATCAGCTCAGAGGAAATACATTTCAAAAGGTGCTGTGTGCCGCACGTCGTTGTAATTTCATGTCAATTAAACTCTTCTTGGCGCTTTGACTGTGAGTCTTCAGGAGCATGCCCGACCTCCAGCGCCGGGCTACTACAGCGAGCCGTACAGGACAAACTTCATCCTGATCTCAAGGTATGATGCCCTCTGGCGCCAAAGAGCGGAAATGCATAATCTTGACGGCTCTCCAGCAAATAACCAGGGTTTGGGGGGGGGTTTCACGTTAAACAGAATTTTTTGGGGGAAATTAAGAGATTTGAAAAGGGTTATTCTGTGCTATAATTATGCTGAAACATAGCAGTCCAAAATTCAAGTTTTATTGTAATTTTACATCATATGGAACACACTAGTTTTAAAAAAAAAAAAAACTATTTATTTTGCTTAACACTGGCCCAATTTCAAATTATATACTTATTCAAAAGTGGTTGGCTTTTCAAAACAATTGGTTTGAAAATGGATAAACATACATTACAACATACAAAAAAAGAAAAGAAAAGAAAAAGAAAACACGGTGTGAGAGGAGTGCAACATTTGCCAAAAGCTGATTTGGTTGATTGATTGACACAATACTTTCTGACACTTGAGGTGAGCATCAAGTTCAGAATCAGTTTATGGAACCAGATACAGTCAGACTGATGGTTTTATGGAGTCAGATCTGAGACAGGGCTGTGACAGCAGTTTGGTGCTCATCAGTTGTGCTGCAAAAGTTCAGCTATTTGTGTAACTGCTGCATTTTTCCAGTAGTCATCCCGTTCTCCAACCTCTCTGTAGATCATCTGTTACTGTTTATTTCGACTTCAGCTGGAATGAAACAACAGTATTAGAGTTGGATCACAAAGATGCATAAGGCATAGGGAGAGCATGACATCTAAAGTCATGGAAAATAAAAGTACACCCTCTTATAGTTTTAAGGTTTTACATATCTGTCTGTAAATAATACCTGAAGTAAGTAACAATACATGACATATTAAAGCATGTTTTTATTTATTAAACAAAAACAAAGCATAAATAGAGAAGCTGTCTGTGCAAAAACTAAACACATCCTTACTGTCTCCACAAGAATGAAAAGGATAAGTAACAGCCCAGGTGCTGCCACTCAAATTCATGTCATGAAATGATAAGTGGGAAGTTTGAACATCTCTATAAATGCTAAAGCGTTGCCACTTTTTTGGTCTGGAGTAATCAGGTGTGTGTAGCACAATACCAGCAAGGAAAGACATCAGCAGTGATCTTATAGAAGTAATTGCTGCTCACAGAAGTAGTTCTGTAGTGAGATTATTACAAGTGAAAAATAGTCATGACAATTTATTTTCTCAGGAATGGATGTTCTTGTGAATTCAGGCCAAGATTAGACTGTACATATGTAGTTCTCAGTTTGATAAGTGACATCTGGAAAAAAAAAAACACAAAAGTTCTGGTGCAATGTTCTTTGAGCATGCAAGACCCAAGATCCTTGGCTATAATGCTCAGTAGCAGAAAATCACAGGATATAATCTCCTCATGCCACATTGGCAGAGATTGATTTAAAAAGAAATTAATCACGAGTTTTACGATAGCCTGGTCCAAGTCCAGTCATCAATCTGACTAAGATGCTGTAGCAGGACCCAAAGAGAGCTGTGCATAAACAAATGCTCGATGGACCTCAATGAACTAAACCAGCCTTAGAAAGAAGACTGATAACATCAAAACAATTATTTCTAAGTTTTGTGCTGTTAAAAGGGGTTCTTTATGTTAAACAGGCAATGGCACCATTTAATAAATCATGCTTTTAAGAACTCATAAGGAACAGTTTTGTTGGGTTTTTTTTGGTTTTTGTTTTGTTTTTAAATGTCCTCATATATAAAGCCTTAGATTTAAAATATGGGTGTGTTTTTTTCACACATCTGCACAGACAGTATGGTGTACGTGCTGTGTACACCTTTTTTTTTTTATAAAACAGAATAAAAAAGATTTTAAAAAAAAGAAAGAAAAAAAAAGAAAAAGCATTTGGACCCTGTGATTGTATTTTTATTTATTTTTAGGAAGTAATACATCTTAATAAAAATATATATTTTCTAAGTTCAATAAATAAAATATATTGATAGTTTTTGGAGCCAAAAATTTTAATTTATTCATAATAAATAAATTTGATAGTATTAGAAGTAGTACAGTTTTTTTTAATAAAGCTCTACCATTTAATCGATGGCAAAGCATTGCACAATATCCCTTAAACTGTATTTTACAATTTTACAAAAATCTAGATTTTAAACACAACATTGAATTAAAGATGTCAGATAAATGTAGTTAAGTGAACAGTGTAATAGCATTCTCTAAGTAAAGAGTAGATGCAGGATTGAGTATAAATCTGACTTTCTTTTTTTTTTTTTAACTGTAATTGAAAGCAACATTTTGGAGCAGTGACAATGTTGCAGACTGAGTTGGTTTTGTTTTTTGTTTTTGGTCAACACTCTATTAGTCTAATGCTAATAGATGAGGAATTGTTTGGATACATGAGACTGACAACCAATCACAGCAAAGCAACCTTACATCTGATCCAATTCAGCCCCAACCACTGACCATAAAAACTATAAACTGTATCTGTATGCTGCAGACACATTCACAGAGTTTCAAAACCAGCTCACCTCTATAATCCTGTGGGGACATGGGTCTGGACAGGACCTTTGTGAGGGCATCCAGCCATTCTTTCTGCTCCCTGTCCTGCTCACACATGAACACAAACTGCCGCTCAGGTGTCTCCACAGTAACACCGCATTTCCACTTGTTTCCCCGAGCATTCTTCGGCACACACGCTTTTACAGAATAACCATTGCTCTCCGTGCCGATGAAAATGACCCCCAATTCTTCTGCGTCCTGCATTCACAGAGAAACAGAAAAGAAATCCCATTAAAAAAAAAAAAATCACAGTTTAATCTTCAGTGAATCCTAATTTAAACTTCACACATTACAGCAATGTCCAATGAGGGGTTACACAAGACTTTGCCCTCACCAGTTGGTCTTTGAAGTAGAACAGCTTCCTGTTTTGGGAGTCCAAAATAAACCACCTCTTTTTGAATGGCTCTGTTTGCTGTGAGAAAGCAAAAATGTTTAAAATTCAAGCACTAGATCGAAAGTAAAGTCTAAAATTGAAACGTTATACACTTAAACTTCATCTGCTCTTTCTTTTCTTTTTTTTCTTTTTTTTACAGAAGCAATCAGTAAATATATATTTTTATGATAAATGCAGAAGTCTGTGTGTTTATATAAGAGGAACAGAAACATTTAGATGTACTATTCATCCAACTGAGTCGTGTAATCACTTCATCCTGCTCTGGGTCACGCAGCTGTGTTAACCAACACTGACAGTATACGCCCCTGCAGATGGAAACCTCACAGATAACAGTGCTAAAAAAAAATTGTGTTTTAAGGTGGTGGCCAAGGATTGAATGTTTTGTTGTTTACAAAACGATAAATAGATAAATCCATAAAGAAACAAATGAGATAACATGCATCTTTATATGTCTGTCCTTTGATAACTTACCAGTGGTCCTGTCTTTTCCATATATCCCTCTTTGAGATAGTTTCTTGTTATCATTGGTATCAGCTGACAGTAATACATACAATATATGAAAAATGTTAATCTTTAAACTGAATAAAGTGATTTATAAGACAAGGGAAATTGGAATGCATTCCAAGTGATAGACAACTATTGCAAAACAGGTTGATGCTCACTTCTTCGTCGCTTCCATTTGGATACGCTGTCTTCAGGTAGGCATAGCGAACAGCACGTATAGCATTGTACCACGTGACTATTTCCTAGAGAAGAAGAAAAAGAAAACACTTGAGATTTCCTTCCTACCCTCAAAACTACTGCATTACAAAACCTGCATTTGTTACTTCTTTTTTTTTCTTTCTTCTTCTTAATATGCTAAACAATATCTTGCAGTCCCACCTGAGGGCTGTCATGATAAACATAAAGATTCCTGGTGTGATCTGAGTCTTGGTAGGTGATCTGCATCCCATGAGGATGACCAATCTTCTCTGTCTGAAAGGTGGCATTCAGGTCTTTGATGGAAATCACAGCTTTAGGGCCTTTGGACTCCTGAATCACAAATGTATATATACTTTAGTGGGTTTCAGGAAGAGAGTGACAGGAGGTGCTGCAGAAAATCCAATTTGTGAATAATAATAATGATCTCTCTACTGAACACAAAAAGCATGTAAATGTGTTCTTACAGACCCTCCCAAAAATAACATTGTGAACGTTTAAATGGGTGTTATGGGTTCCTCTGGGAATTTAACTGTGTAAATGAAAGCCATTGTTGTGTTGTGCAGCCATGCTCAACTCACATCTTCCTTGTTGTAGTACGTTAAGGTAAATTCCCTCTCTGACAGCACGAACTTCCTCTTCAGAAACTGTGTGTTTTCTTTCCCTTTCTTCCACAGCATCCCTTCATAAAAACCTGGTAGACACCCATTAAAAATACGATCACACGTGCTTCGGCACAGGTCAGAGAAAGTCAGAGTTCAGCCGAGGTCAATTATAATCCAGTTCAGTACAATTTATATTCATAAAACAGCAGTTAATAAAAAGCAGACTAGCCAAGGAACCCAACAGATATTATCAGATATTCACTTGAAAAATACATTTGCAAAAAAGCATTGCAAGGAGCGGCCTTTTTTTTCCTTTCTTTTTTTTAACTTCCTGACCCTTTCTTTATGCTAAGAACCAGTTTTTCCACTAAACACACAAGGAACCATGTTGTAACAATGCCTTTTGCACCAACAAAGAAAAATACATGTTAGAAATATGTTTGCAAGCAGCTAAACGTCACCTGTGGTGTATGACAGAGGTGGATACTTGATTTCTCCAGTGAATTCCTTCCTCACATATTTAGCTCGAATCCACTGCTCCCTCAGGATGCTGCGTTTCAAAAATCCAACAAGAAAATCATTTTCCTCACAGGCACAGATACTGATTCAACAACTTTTTTTTTTAAACAAAAAGCTGCCACACCACAAGATTCATTAGACTTTTTATCTACCAGTGGTTATCTGTCCATATTCCGCTTCTACAATCTGTTGTTTCACTTCTCTCTGTTTTTTTTTTCTTCCCCTCACAGTAATAACACTGTCAACAGTCTGTTCATAAATGTTGGTACATATGAGAAATGATTCCATCACAGAGATGCTATAAAAACACTCACTTGCAGTCATATTGTTGGGGCCGGTAGTAGTAAGGTGGAACAGCTTTCTCGTAGACAGCTCGGGCGCTCGCATTGCCATTTGATTTCATGAACTTCCCAGGGCACCAAACAGACACACAGATCGAGATTACACACAGACGCCACCACTTATTCCTTCCAGCTGACAGACAAGTTCAATAAGCTCGCCCATACCTCCACTAGTTCATCCTCCCAGAAGTCCAGTCGAATGGATTTGACCCTGCTGGAAAGGCTGCGGTGGATCCCAGAGCAGTTCAGACACACAAACACTCCCAGCTGGGAGCAGGCCCAGTCTGGATCTGAGGATTAAGACATTTTGTGGAGCTCAATAAACAAGTGAGGGGTCCACAATGCACAAGTGATTTTGCTTTATTTTCAACTTTAATACTATAGAGGACCAAAAGTTTTTTTGTTTTTGTTTTTGTTTTTAAAACTGTTGTTTTTTCACCTGATACAGTTAGAATATTACCTCTCTGTGACTGTGAAGGCAGGGATTTTGCGTTGTAGTGGTTGCCATGGAGCTGTCCCTGCAGTAAAACTTTAACTGTTGATGTTTTTTGCTCAAGACAGATAAATTCAACTATTATTTTTCTATCAGCTGATTGTTGGTTTTGATTCGTGAACATTTTGCAAAATTGTGTAGAAATGCTCTCACGGCTCTCTGGAATAGTTAAATCTGAGTCTCAGTTTTGGGGCTTGAATGAATGCTGCCACAAAATCTACATTTAAGTTTGTTGTGCAAGACAAATGTAGGACAGCAATGTCTGCAACGCAGAGAATCAAGCTGAATTCAGGAAAATAGAATATTATAGTGTGGCGTGTTCGGAGTTAGACTGTTCCAGTGGCAGTTCTATAGTCATGTCTCCTACAGCAGTTCTGTAGTTATTGTTTCTTTACCATTTCTATAGTGATAAGCAGCTCTGTAGTGGATGTTCACAAGAGTTTATGAAAACCAGGCTGAAGGGACTTTCTCTCTCTCTGGGTTTTTGATCTATAAGGTGGCCTACAACAGCTACTTAATAAAACACTCTGACCTTAACCAGAGTCATCCTTCACTGGAGTTACAACACCTAGACAGAGAAAGCGTTACAATACTATTACCTTGAAAATATGTCATTTAAACACTGATAACTTCACTTACAATCGAAATACCCTACAATGCACATGTCTTTTCCCAAGTGCAACTAAAGCTCAAATGATGAGGCAAACACATGGACACATCTGTGACCACCAGCTGACTGAATCGGACCTCTTGTATCTCACCTGGCGCACCGCAGTCCGCGCACCAGCTGTTGTCCGGCTGCTTCACCAGTTCCAGCAAGATCTTCTTGTTCCTGTCGCTTGTTGACATTTCGGTATAGTCGCAGTCTTTTCTCGATTGTGTTGGATCGTTGACAGTTCAGCACACTTGTCACATAGTTAAGCGAAAAGGGGGCCGATCAAATGTGGAAACTGGAAGAAGAACCGGTGCTGTCGAGGGCGTCACTAACCAGACACGCGCCTCCCTCCTGCGGAGAGGATGGCTGCTGGAAAAGCACGTTTTTGTTACGTTTCCTTTTTCTTTTTAATACTTCCTTCTGCACTGTACATGCCGCTGCTGCTGATCCCAGCACGAGACACTCACCTTTCAACAGAGCAGAAAGTACCAACCTGTCTGTATCTGAAGATGAAACCCCTCATTTAGTTGTGTTAATCCTTTATTTGGGCACAACAAAAGCCAACTATGAAATGTATACACAAAGAAAAAAAAAAAAATCACTGATTCATGTTACAGTGCTTACAAATGCAAAACCTGCAGTCAAAAAAGCATCAGCCTTTTATGAGCTGCAAAAAAAATGAATATAAGTGATAATTTACACACAGCCTTTACAGAAGCAAATTCTATTTTACATGTTAATTAAAAATGATTCGCACTTGCTCCCGAGAAACAAGTCTCTAATTCATAAAAACTTTGCGAAATACAAAGCCTGGATAAATGAGGATACAAAACACTACTGTACAAAAACCACACTCCAAGCACCATCAAGGAAGTTTTTAGAGTTCCCCAAGTCGAGGTCTATTATTGGATGGTAACGAAGAGTTTGCTTTCAAATCAAAGCAGTTTTGAGTTGGAAAGTTAAAATTTGTCTGCAGCAAATTTGGTAATTAATGTCAACACTTGGGGCAATGACGCCATGTCAAAAATAAATTGCTACTTCAAACCTAAAAAAGAGGGTCCCTAAAGACAAACCAAGGCAATTTTAAATATCCAAGTACAAAAAAACAATTCAAAGGTATCTCCATCCTACCTTGTAACAAATCTGTACAAGATGACAAAAGGAGGAGAGCTCATGAGGTCATGTTTTTGTTTGTTTTAAATACATTCTGTACACATACAAATGTAAAATTGCCTGGTTTGTCTGTAGAGACCTGATCCTGACTACCACTTATGTGTAATGACATTTTATGTCAGAGGCTTAAATTTTATTCTGATATCACTCAGCGCTTATCAAAGCAGACACAAATGTGACACTTAAACTCAAAACTGCTTTAAGTCCTTTTGGCCTCTAATGAAAGTTTACACTCTTTACCATCTAATAAATTTAGGGCTATATTAACTCTATAATGTTCCTTCAATAATTAATTTTGTATAAAGCTTCCAAAGCACCAAAAGATATCAGACACGGGAGGTTATTTAGTTGTGTGCTCATCAACTCAGATGTTCGGTATCCACGGATTCAATATGTTAAGATATGTAGAAAGTGTTAGCAGTCCTGTTGCGTGCACAGATTCACATATATGCATCTAAGGAACAGTTCAGTCTGAGGTCAGAATGAAAAACCGTTTCAACGCTGTCCAAAACACACAAGCCCCAATGTCACAAAACAACCTGCAAACATGTTTGCTATTCCTTCTGAGAGCCAAAGCTTAAGGGCCTTAGAGGTATTTATTTAAGTTCTAACAGTGCTTTTATGAAGACCTCTCTGTGGATCAGGGAAAGTCTTCAGAAAGAAGCTGCAGAGTGCTCTTCTCAAGACCTAAGTGGATCGCATCTAGGTAGTGGAGGAACCTGTAAAAGAAGGGGCAAAAAAAAAAAAACAGCTTAAATAACTATAATTGCAGGACTTGAATGCAGGACCTGCCTTACTATACCTTTTCCATGCTCACCTTCGCTTAACTTTGCCTTGCTCTTTAAGCTGCTCCGACCTGCAGATGGCTCGCATGACTGGCAGGTAGTCCAGAGCGGCTGCTTGTTTGTTGCCCAGAGTACCGAAGACGCCTTTAAACGTCAGATTCTCCATCAGTTCTCTTCTCTTCTGGACCAGCCTGGAACATAGCAGACATTACTGCAGCTGCATTCTTTCTGAGTAGCACAGGAGCTTGCATGTAGGGATTTAATGAAGCAAGTTTATTACAGGCCAAAAACTGCATAATGACTTACTGCGGTTGACAGGGACTGTCCTGAGTGAAGCTGCAACCTTCCCGATGAGTGGCCACAGGGAGGGTCAGTTCTTCTGTAGCTTCCTTTCCCAGCTTTCCATCCAGTTGTTGGACTTTTTCCCAGGACTCTGACACTGAATCCCGACATTTATGGAAGCTCAACGCTTCCACGGTTGCCTGGATCTCAAAGAAGCGACCTCCTGTTGACCAGCTTCTTTGGTCAGTCTCGATCCTCGACTCATCTGTCATCCCATCTTTAATGACGGCGCTGACTGGTGACATCCTTCTGCGAGCGTTAAACCTGTCTGCTTGGAAAAGCAAGAACGAATCCACGTAGGACATGTCGTCCAAGAAATCAGCCATTGATTCGAGACAATGAGAGACCGGAACACTTTTTACACGCTCTTCTTGGGACAGCGGCTTCCTTTTCACCTTTTCTGAAACTACACTCTCTTTGACTTCCTTTTCTGCCTGAGAAGATCTCTGGAACATACAAAGAGATGGGAATCCATCCTCCAAGTCTGACTCAAAGTGCAGTCCATCCCAGTCGGGTAGTTTACGTTGTTTTTTGTTCCTCATTCGGTTGGACACTTTGATTGGACTGTCACTGTCCGAATGATCATCCGACTCCACTGCGATCAGTAAGCTGGTACTGGGAGGCACTGCGTCCGCCTGTGGGCATTTGGGCTCCAGTTTACAGAGTTTAGAGGTAGTCAACGGTGTGACAGGTAGCGGTAAAAGGTTCTCCAAGTTGGAATAGAGCAGGTCAACTCCTCGTTGTCTGCTGTCTGTCAGAAGTTCCCAGCAGAACGCTTCCTTTATCAGACTCTGACCCTGTTGAGACAACACGCTCAAGTTATACAATGCACATTTACAGTGCCATCTCAAAGCAATGGTAGCTCCAAGACCTGAATAAATGGACATCAAGATAAAAAAAACCTTACACAAACCATAATGGTGCTGTTGTACATCTTTTCACTAACCCATCATTTCATACTAAAGCCCATTTTAGATTTACTGCCAATTAAATCTAAGGCCAATTTTAGGTTTCTGTAGTTTTTCTTTAAACTGGTCTTCAAAAATACATTAAATTTCAACATATCTTGCATTTATACTGAAGATCACAGAGGTAATGCATGTAATTCCTGCATGTTTCTCTGCCCATTTGTTCAGCTGAAACTAAATTCTGCAAAGAGAATTTTAATTATTTGACTACAGACTGGAAAGCAAATCCTATTTTAACTCAAATCTAATCAGCTTGTATATATTTGTCAACTTGAAACTGAGAAACTTAAGAGCTAGGATCAGAGTAAACTTCTAAGTTCACTGTCTTTTGCTAAAAAAGGATACCAAGTCCCAGTTGTAAAATGCACGTTGTCACAAATTAAAAAATAAATCACACTAATTGCAATCTTTTGTTAGGACACTTAAAAGGATGGTGTGATCTGGATTTTATTTAGCGTAATATATGAAGATGACAAAATTAAGTTTACCCTGAGTAGCTCCCAAAAGTCCTTTTTGGGTTCGATATTCAGCAGGCCCAGCTTGCCCTCAGTGCAGCCTGTCTCACACAAAGGTAGACTGCATGAGACAGCAGAGGACTTGTCAGCTGCCTCCTTAGTCTCCGTTATCACTTTAATGTAAACATCAGAAAGAAAAAACAATTAGAAAAGGTTATTCATATCAATAAGAAAATGAATGTAGTGGACATTCATAAAACACAACCAGGATTTTGATAATGTTGTTCAGCTAATCTCCTTACAGTTTTCAATGGTATGTGCCATCTGGCCTCCTGCACTGCGGGTCCAGAACTGCAGCTGGAGTAAACTCTGCCTGATGTCACAGCCATTGAGTTTGAGCAGAGATCTGACATCTGATGGGTCCGTTCTAACGTCCTCTGCCAAGCACAGCAGCTGCAGGTAGCTGCTCACATTCAACTGCATCAGGGACAGAATTAGGAGGAAGCGTAATAAATTAACTTTTGATATCTGATCTAAACAAGTTGAAACATCGTTTCAACATCAAGCCACAATAAGCATTTATTTTAGACAGACGAGGTTCAGAAATGTCCCACTTACAACTGAAGGTGTTTTGAAATGGATCTCTTCAAAGTTCCCATCAAACACGGAGCTGAAAGAAGGATCTGAAAGACATGTGAGAAATTATGGAAGCGTGTTATCGAACTCAGGCCAATCAATGAGATTAGTCTGCCAAGTGTGCACTTATACTAACCGCTGGTGGTGAGAATAACTGGCCTCTTGGTAGTGGTCATGAATGTTTTGATGGCAGACAGAAATCCAGAGTCATCATCAAAAATAACATCCACCTCCTCAAACAAGATAAGCGATGTGGCTGACTTCTTGCTCTGTTCTTCATTTTTATTATTTTTAAGGGTTGACGTTACAGGAGATTTGGTGGAAAGTACTTTTCCAACTTTCTTTGAAGCAGCTAGAAGGAATGAAATAAAGTGAGGCAAAGATATTTAAAAAAAAATCACTGCAAGTTAATCATTGACATGGGGGATGTGTATTTACCTGTTTTGCCATTTTTTACAGTGTTGGGTAGCTCTTTGTTGGTAGGTTGGTTGAGTTTAAAGAAGTCTGCTAAAGAGACTGGAGCTAGGCCTCCTCTTTTAGCCCCTCTTGGTGACTGGGGTTGTTTCCTGGGAGAGGAAACCACCCTGCGCGGAGAGTTAGCCTTTCCTGAAAAACACAGAAGCATATTAATGCATAACTGCACGACCTATCAAGTTGCACGGTCATGCACGTTTTGGGCAAATCATCAGACACAATGTCAGAGTATACTACGGCACATACTTGGAGAAGAGCCGGGCCTGACAGAGCCAGCGCTGCTGCTAGTTGCATAGCTGTTGAAGTAAGCGGGTTTGTGGGCATTGACCCCTTGATTATCCACCTGATGTGACTGAGTAGCTTCCTTCAACTGGGACAGAATGAGACGGCCACTTCGCTGAGATGAAGCATTTACTTCAAATACCTTGAGGAGAATATGAGGATGAGCACATAGGAATGTTATCCACTTAAAACACGATACGCATTGCTATGAAATTTAATCAAATGTGATGTACTTGCACCTTGAAGCCGAGCTCCTGGGCACAAGCATAGACAGCAGCAGTCTTCCCAACTCCAGTGGGTCCTGTGATCAGCATTGTATTGCACAACATGTCCACTCCTTCCTGGGAGTCCTCTTCTCTGCAGTCCCAGTCTGAGTCTGGACACAAAAGACGCATCATACAGACTCAAAATGAAAACTGATTAGGCCAACAGAAGAAGTAAGAACAGGAAGAAAGAAAGACAAAACCCCCTCACCATTGCTGTCTTCCTCTTGCTTCTTTTCTTTCTGTTTTTTTCTTTCCTCTCTGTCTGTGCGGAGTTTCCATTCCTTTAGCCAACTAGAAGAAAAGAAGAAGGAGGAGTAAGCCAAAGATTTTACCATACTGTGCTAATTTAATGACGAGGTAGATACAAGTGTACAGCGGAAACGGTTTGGATTCTTTAAGAGCTACAGGTATGCCTCCTCACCTGTGCAGCCTCTTCACTGAAGCAGTGTTATCTATGATGTCGCTGGAGTGCTGGGGCTGATATTTGTCTGTCCACAACACGTCCTCCTTCATCACATCTAAAGATTTAAAAAAAAATAATAATAAAAATAAATAAATAAATAAAAATTAGCTTTTTTTGTAACTTTGTGGCATAAAGTGATTCAGTGACATCTGTTTCAGGGGTTTAAAATAATTCTGTGCTTTCTAATTGAAAGTGAAAAACTTTCCCACTGGGTGCTTTTGTCATTTAAGCTGCTCTTTATTTGATTTTTCAAGTCCCAGTTTGGGACATTATCCAAACTATTTCTAAAACTGGATATTATTCTGATGCGAACACACCTTTTTTCCTAGCATCCTTTCCCAAAGGCAATTCATCAAATACAACAACTGAATCATCTTCAATTCGGATGGGGGCAGACTGGAGTGGGGTCCTGGCTTCATCCTTCACCCCCTCCTCCTCCTCCTGCAGCCTGGATCTCTGAGCTCGTCTCGTTCGGCCTCCCCTTTTGGGTGGCTCTGGTTTAGCCAAAGAGGTGCTTTCTTTTGAATGGTTGGACCGCTGCTTCTTAGCAACTTTCGCCGTGTTGTCCCCCTCATCATCTTTCCTCTTCCTCTTCCCTCCTACAGGTTCAGCTGAGACTGAGGTGCTGGTGTTGTCTCTGATTACAGCCTCTGGTTCTAGTGAGTAATTACAGTGGTCATTACTCAATTAAATGTGGAGTAAACAATGAATGCAGCGAATAATGCTTTTGCTTCAATATAAAGGTGCAAAATCAGAAACATTTTCTGACACTCACCTGGAGCTGCAAACTGCTGCTGATGGTCGGCTCGTCTCTTCAGGAGGCGGGTGATGAACATCTGTGCAGGGAAATGAGGGTTGGAAGTGCCAAACTCCTCCGTCAGGAGCTGCCGAATACTCTCAGTAATTTCAGGTCTCCAGCCTGTCCCCTGGAAAGAAACTTCATCGTAACTTTCTTCTCAGAATATTTCAATACTAATGTCTAAAAGACAAACTAAGGACACAGAAATAAAAAATAAAATGGACAAATTAAAAGTTCAGATGTGCTCTTTGACAAAATTGTATGATTTGTGAGCTTTATGAGGTATGAGTTGTTGAAAGGATGGACCCTGGACATTTGAGCTGCATTAGGAAAACAACATCCTCATACTTTGTCTGAAAAGCTTCTGTAGGATGGTACGGTCTTCAGACAAAGGGAGCCTCTGGTGGATGGGAGTGGGTTCAGCGTTCGGCTCCAAAGCTCCTTCAGATGACGCAGCAACAAAGACTCGGGCCACGGCAGATTCCACAGAGGGCAATCTGCAAAAAATAAATAAATAAAGTTTTGCTTCAACCCTTTACCTAAAAGCAAAAGTGTAAGCAGTTGACTCGCTCTGTCAAGTTAAGAAAACGGCACATTGCTGTAAAAGAAGAGCTTTACCTTTTGGTGGTTGGGTCGTGTGTGTAACTGGCTGAAAGGAGGAACAGGTGAGAGTGTAGGCCTCCTTGTTAGCAGCAGTCTTTGCCATCTGTTTTTTAAAGGACTCAGGCAATCCACTCTTCAGGAACTCCCTGCGCGCTCTGAATTGCCCGTCATCCTGGGAGTTTTCAGAGCCCTCGTGACTGCTCTCGTCGAATATTGAAACCACAGCGGACGCCTTCTGAGCAGGCTTTTCTTGACCCGCAGGGGCCACTTTAGAGACTGTTGCGAAGAAATTGCAGTCACTATTTGATGAGGTTACAGTCAGAGTAAATAGGTTGCAGTGAGTTATAAAAGAATACCTGGAAAAGCCCTAGCGTCTTTGCTTGCTGGTGTGGCTTTGCCCAGAACGTCATTCAGACTGCGTAACGTTTTCTTGGATTTACTAGTTTCTGGTGCAATCTGAGAAGTAGTGGTCAGGTCCTCCATACAGATGACAGAATCCTAAAATGACAAAACAGAAAATTAGACACAAAACAGGCATGAGCTTTCTTTATCTTTTATTAACTTGTCTTCAATGCTGTAAAAAAAATAAAAATGTCTCAGCTTATTGTGTTATGAGAACATGTTCTAGATTTACTAGAAAACAGTTACAATCCCAGGAACACAAGACAAAAAGCAACTTGATAATTTATGCCTGAGGTTTTATGAGTGATATTTGGATGACTAGTGAAATAAAAAGTAAATGAAGCACGAGTCTAGAAGTTCTTAGCTACTAGAAATGGATATTCATGTCTTGCTGTACCTCATCTTCACAGTAACTCCTCTTGATGGACGTCTTACTTCGCGATGACCGCCGCAAGGCTTCCTTTTCCACAGTAGATTTCTTGCTTTGCTGAATAACTTTGGCTTTTTCCAGCAACTTCTTTGCCTGCTTTCTGTTTTTTGACTCACTTGATTTCTAGAAAAAAGGAGTTAGAATTCATTACCATCAGTGTTTATGAACAAGGTTTAAATATCTGGTTAAACAAAACAGTATTAAAATTATTACAGTAGTTGAAAATGAAAAATAAATAAATAATAAAAGAAACTCACTTTAGGTGTTGCAGAAGCGGCTGCATCAGCCTTGGACTGAATTCTACTAAACCTAATCCTTCATAAACAAAGATGAAAAAACAAAACAGCATATATAAGAAAAAACATGAAAGGCATTACTCTTATGTAAACTGAAGTGCATGTTGTAAAGTACATACTGAATTAATGTGTTACCTGATTGGACTTTCTTTTTCCTCTGGAGTGGACACTATCTCTGCTACAAATACGCCATGTTTCGACCTGCGTGTCTTCGGGGTGCGTATCTTTATAGGGCTGTCTTGAGGTGGAACAGTAATAACAGCATCCTTTGACTCGTTTTGTTTCCTGGTTTTTCTGACAGGAGTTGTTGGGATGGTTTGAGGTGTTTGTCTAACTACAGCCTCTCGTCTCGACCTCCTCACAGCTGGGACGGAGGGAGGTGAAGTGATGGGAGGTGGCCCCCTTTGGTCATCATCCTCAATCACTGTGACCACTGCTTCTTCCACAGCTGAAGCAGCAGGTGAGCTGGGAGCATCGTTTTTGTTTGTAGCTTTTTTTCTTCCTTTTTTTGAGGCCGTTTTGCTTTCTTGAGAAAGTTGCTCAGCAGAAGATTGAACTACGACATCATCTTCGACAGCTTTGTCTGGAACATCCACAGTCTTCTCCTCGGCCTGCTTCTGTTTGCCCTGGCTCTTGACAGGTTTGATTCTGGAGCCGTCCATGCTGGGCTGTTTGAAAGCTGCCATGAATTGCTTCTTCTCTGCCTCACTACACTTTGGAGTAGATTCACTCTCGAGCACTGCCAGCTCCAGGTCCTCCTCTTGGAGAACAACATTGGATCTCCGTTTCCCAGTTAGAGGAGAAGAAGAAGGTTGGTGATCAGGCTCTGTGTTAGTGGACTCGTCTGTAGAGTTATTAGCTCTTTTTCTACGGCTGAAGATTGAAGCGACCTTCCCATCTGCCTTAATCTGCTTAGGTGAAACTACATGCACTTCAGCTTGGATGGTGACTGTTCGAGGTGAGATCTGGACCGATGGCACAACATTTTCATCAGCTTTTGGGACGCCCAACTGCTCGGAGTTCAATTCATCTGTCTCTGCTGTGATTTTACAAGCCTCATCTTTGCCCACATCATTTTTGTCCTCTTCAATCTCATTCTGACTCCGCAAAAAATCTTCAAAAGAGATTTTGACTGTGCTGTTGTTTAACTGAGAGGCCTCATCCATGCTAACGTCCATGCAAACATCACATTCTGGTTCGTTCACCTCTGGCTCTGGATGCTTTGCCTCTTTTTGCAGCCTCTTCCTGGCCTTCTGTGCAGCAGTTTTGACCAGTTTTACTCCATCCTTTGGCAATAACTCAGTGGTGTTCAGTGCTGGTTCAGGTCTGACACCGTTCTCATATTTGGAATCATCTTCTTGCAGCTCATTGCTTTCAGCACATCCATCACTGATGATCTCAGCGCCTCCTGCATTGATGCAAGCCTCAGCACTAAGTTGTGACAGCAGGGCAGCTGTGTTACTACCAGAAATCCCATAGCTGCTAACTACATGTACTTCAGAGTTTTTGCTTTCCTGTGGCTCTTCTACAACCAGGCAGGTCATGTCATCAGTGGCGCTAACATTTTCAATCGCCAAGCGTTTCCTTGCAACTTTAGTGTTCTTTCTACCCTTTTTCTGTGACAGCTGTTTCCCCACCTCTGGGTTAATGTGTTTGTCTGCCGAGTGGGACTTCTGACTATTTTCTTTCCATGGTTCTGCAGGACTTGTCTTTTCTTTAGAGGACGAAACCTTACGGCTAAAGTAGTCCATGATGTTGTTGGAGCGAGGAGGAGAAAAAGGTTTGGCCATGGGCTTAGATACGGGAGAAAAATAGTTTGTGATTGTCTTGACAACAGGGCTGTCTCCATCTTTGTGAGATTTCTTGCAAGGCTGTTAAAGAAAAACAAAGCAGATAATTAAAAAAATAGAACTGGGAGAAAAAAAAAAATATTATAGCTACATAATGTGACTTGAAATGTTGCATAGTTGTTTCAATCTTTTATTAATCAGTTATTGTAGAAAAATAAAAAGTAAATCCAAGTCCCATACTTGTCATCTTTCATTCTATACTAACAGATCTTCTGCTACAGTTTAATAGAATTATCTATTTTGTAGAAATGCCACAAATTTCAGTCAAACCACTACAGTATACCTGTGGGAACATGTTTTTCTTTAAACAAAATGAAAAAGGAGAAGCTAGCAACTTGAGAAAAAGGAGCGTGATAGATTTGGACAGAAATGAGAATTGAATGTGTTATTGACACTGATTTAAAACTAATAGTAGCATAATTTATATACATACATATATATATGTGTGTATGTATAAAAGTCAAAATCATTTGTCAGAATAAGTTGCATGATAGCTAAAATCCAAGCATTTGTAGAGACTGACAGTCCAACCTTCAATACAAACACCAGTGCTTGCTTCTTTTTTTTTTAAGCCACCATCAGAATCATAACATTACCTGGGTGTCAAAGTCCTCAATAACAGAAGCCATAGCCATAACACCAGCCATAATTTGAAGAGACCTGAAGCAAAATTACAGATGTGAATGAGCATTCAATCACAAGAGATTCAAACATGGAGACTGCAAGAAATTAGTTATCAGCATTCATTCCATTTAAAGAAGACAGTAAATAAAACTGATTTAGCACCGTGCTAGGAAGTAAGTGAAGTTAGGACAGAGATATTTTCATTTAAAACATTTATCAATTTACAATCATACAGTCATCGGTGACCACAGATGGGACATACTATTACTGCTGACAGAACGAGCAACAACTCGTCCATCTTTGTTCTAAACAACAAAACAAAGGTTAAGGAAAACACTCACCGGCAACACTGGCAGTGTATCTTATTCCAGCTTCAGAGGCTCTCTAACTTATCCACTTCTACGTGTGTGTGAGACTAAAGAACAGTAGGGTTCATTGTATGAGACGAAGAGATGTTTATCGCCAGCAGACAATTTTTTACTGGAAGAAAAGCGAAGTAGCTTCACTTCGAACTTCTCACTGCAGCTCTGCTCCTCGCAGCCCCTAAAGGTACTCTACACATTTTCCACGACAGATACGGTTACGACGGGATGTTACTTCGATATTATAAGAGCTAAATTACAAGTACGAAGACATTATACGTGACATATATCGCCCCTTCAAAAACGCGCCAGACTGGCTGTAAATGAAGAGCGCCAAATATACGTGACCTCTGACAAGACACGATTCGACCAATCACACGGAACAAAATCTTCTACGTCATCCTAGTACATATTATGCCCATAGCAAAGATGGCGTTCGGTGTTACAGTTTGACGGAAGCAAAACGATTTGCAGCGCCCTCTACAGGTTAGGGTTAGGGAAGGGAATTTGTTACTGTTCAGGAATGGAAGTAAATAATGAATGAAATGTGATATAAAAAATAAATTAAAAAAGAAGGAGTGAAAATTTAACTTCAGGTTAAGAACAGAAAAACTTTTAAGCACTTGAAAATAACCATAGATATTTACTTATACACACACACACATGCATAACTATCTTTATTAGCTACAGCCTTAACAGCTAGTTCAACAACTAGTTCATATGAGAAAAATGAAGTTTGATTCTAAGTAACATGTAGCGACAATGAATGTTGCATTACATGTATTCTTCATTTTCTTCCTATTTCTTTTATCCAGTTGTTTCAGTTGCATGAGACTTTTATATGCTTGTATGTTTGTTGGTTTATTTATTTATTTTCCCAAACCAAACTCAAAATGCTTGAGAAGATGCAGTACTCTAAAGAAACCGGACAAACTGCAGGTGTCTTTTCAAATGCTCAGGGACCACTGGCGTCAATATCAGACAACTGTGAAAAATGCTAAAAGAGAACATTTACGGAATATTATTGTGTCTAATTGTCACAAGCCTCGTGTTTTATTTAAAACAATTGATTCTGCTCTTAATGCCCAGCAAACTGTCTGTATGGAGACGTCATCTGCGACTTGTGAAACATTTCTTGACTTTTTCATTGATAAGGTCTCTTCTGCTGGGGCTCTCATCTCACCCCCTGCTTGTGACCCCTCAGTTTCTGTCACCTGCTCGGTTGTCTTCCACCAGTTCCAGCCTGTGACTCTGTCCTCTTTGGAGGAGATGGTTGATCATATGAGGCCCTCAGGTTCTCCAAATGATGCTGCTCCTCCTCGACTGTTTAAAGAGGTTTTTTCCACTATTGGTACCTCTGTTCTTGCAGTCATGAACAGCAGTCTGTCCTCAGGTCCCTGTATACTTTAAACATGCAGTAGTGCAACCCCTGATTAAAAAACCTGGGCTAGATCCTGCAGTTCTTGCCA
>JBAMYA010079010.1:0-23706 GCA_037176975.1 Arrhamphus sclerolepis | reverse complement strand
AGAGTGCCTCCTGGAGGTGCTTGGGACCAATTACAATAACTTCAGTTTTATCTGAATTAAGAAGCAGGAAATTTCCATCATCCAGGTCTTCATATCTTTAATGGATGCATCTAATAAGGTTAATTGATTACCTTTATGTGGTTGCAAGGATAAATACAAATGAGTATCATCTGCATAGCAGTGAAAATTTATATTGTGCTTCCTAATGATGTTTCCTAAAGGAAGCATGTATAAAGAGAAAAGTGTGGGTCCAAGAACAGAACTCTGTGGTACTCAACAGCTGACCCTAGTACGACTGGGACAATCATTATTTACATGGACTAACTGAAAACGGTCTGATAAATATGACTTAAGCCATTTTAATGCAGTTCCTCTAATTCCAACAACTTGCTATGATCTACTCAGAGGAATCTGGTGGTCGATAGTATCAAATGTTGCACTGAGATCCAAGAGGAGCAGAACAGAGACAGATTCGCTGTCAGAAGCCATGAGAAGGTCATTGGTGACTTTGACCAATGCAGTTTCTGGACTATGATCAGGTCTAAACCCTGATTGAAGCTCATTATTAATATTGTTCCCACAAAGATGATCATTTAAATAGTTTAGAACAATTTTCTCAAGAATTTTAGAGATAAAAGTAAGGTTTGAAATAGGCCTGTATTTAGTTATATCTTCAGCATCATCTAGAGATGTCTTTTTGAGTAGATGTTTAATTACTGCACTCTGAAAACCTCCTAGTACATATCTTGTTAGAAGGGATGCATTGACAAGATCCAGCATTACAGAAAGTATCATGGGAAACATTTCTTTAAAAGGTTTTGGAGGAACTGGGTCCACTAAACATGTAGATGGTTTTGAGTGAGAGACAACTGAGCTTAATTCACAAATATCAATAGGAGAGAAGCAGTCTAGGTAAGAACCAGCAGGTACAACTGATTCCAAGGTCTCTGTGGTGTCTAATATAATCCCCATAGTTGGTAGGAGAAGATGAATTTGTTCCCTAATATTTACTATTTTGTTAATAAAGAAGCTCATTAAGTCATCAGCAGTGAAATGAGATAAATTCATGACTATGGAGCTGCGACTCTGAGTCAGCCTGGCTACAGTGCTGAAGAGAAATCTGTGGTTATTCTGATTTTCTCTGATTAATGATGATTAATTTGATTTTGGATTTTATGATCAGGACTGATGCTAAATTAAAATCAGAATGCTGTGAAAGTAACAGATTTATAGTGATTTTACAACATTTTGCAAAAGCAAACAAGCGGTGGGCATTTTTGTCCATAAATACACTGAGTGGGTTTTTTTTATCACTGCAAAAAAAGTACTAACGCATAAAAACATTTATACTGGTAATAATTGACATCCATACTATCATGCTGCAATCATTGTTAAAAAGTAAATTAGGTAGCATGTATTGTTTAGTAAAGTTTTGACATTTTATGCTAAAAAATGAATGATTACACTGAAGCTTTAATGCAGGTTCTTCTGCATTTATGGATGCACTGCTTCTCAATACAGCTTTTTATGCTCCTACTTCACTCCTCAAAAATAGGCTTCTATCGTACCACCTAAGTGAACACCAAAGAAGAAACTGACACAGGGGAGGACATGTTTTATCTTTGGCTACCTTTAATTGCACATTCATTATTAGAATTTTGATATTTAACATGATATTTTTTAGGACCTTAATGAAATGTAGGGAAAAAAAGCAAAAACAAAAATGGAGGATATGGAGAATTACTAAGGAAAGAACAGCTGCACCAATGCATTTGTTATGCAACAAAACATTTCACTTTATTTGACCTGTATTGGATGTAAAAAATCTGTTCCAATATTCCAGTGAATGGTAAATGACATTTTGTACACTATTAATGCTGTCATTTACAGCGTAAATAATTTTTGAGTGTGGGGTTATAACAATAAATGACTTAGGAAACAGATGCCCATATCGACACTGGGAATGTAGTCCAATTTTAATTGCAAATCTCAAAATACCACACAATCCTCTCCAGTGTATCGTCTTGATACTGTATTTGTGAGAAAAAGCTTGTTCAGTACTGTTTAACAATAGTGAAACATTAACTTCTACTCTCCTTTTTTGGCCCTTTTTCTACCTTTGTATTGTATATTTGTCTTTGCAGAAACACTCCAAAGGACAGATCATGATGGACATGGTGTGTGAGCATCTAAACTTGCTGGAAAAGGACTACTTTGGCCTGACTTTTGCCGACACAGACAGCCAGAAGGTCAGAGAATCATTTAGCAAAATAACCTCAAGGCATCCTTCATTGTATAATTCCAATATAAGCCAATCTGTATTCCTCTCACCTTTGGCTGAGTTGGTTTTCTCATTTCTGTACAATCGAGCTGTGAAGGTTCAAGGTGCCCCGGGACAATGATCACCACCAGCAGCTTCGTTGACACGTCTTTTATTAATATTATTTTTAGTAAGTGCACTTTCCCGCGCTCACGCTCACAAGACGACGTCCAGGTCGTGTTCCCCCCTCCTGCCGCTGCGCCGTCCCTATAAAGAGCCAGAGAGTGATTGTAAATGGGGCCCAGGTGTGTCCTCTGTCTCCTGTAAGTGCCGCCCCCAGAGCCACTGAATCACCTCCCCTCTGCAGCTGAGCTGAATCACACCCCGCCGCCACAGTTACCCTCTGCAGTCTTTTCCTGTCAGTTTCTGTGCAGTTTGAGTGCCACACTGACACAGCATAGGTCAGCAGGCTCTCTATCGCTGATCGGTAGAAGGTCACCAGCAGGTCGGTGTCGAGTTGCTCCTTCCTGAGCACTCTCAGGAAGTGTAGTCGCTGCTGTGCCTTTTTGACCAGCGCAGTGGTGTTGGCTGTCCAAGAGAGGTCAGCAGAGATGTGGACCCCAAGGAATTTGAAGGTCTCCACTCTCTCCACGCTTTCGCCGTTGATGTACGGGGGGCAGGGGCCGCTTTGTTCCGTCCGAAGTCCAGGATGAGTTCCTTGGTCTTGGAGATGTTTAGCGCCAAGTTGCTGAAGGTGCACCACTCGTTCATTCTAAGGACCTCATCTCTGTAGGCTGCCTTGTTCCCCTGTGTGATCATCCCCACCACCGTTGTGTCATCTGAAAATTTCACAATGATGTTCTCAGGGTGGGTGTGTGGGTCTGCAGTCATATGTGTAGAGAGAGTATAGAAGTGGGCTCAGCACACAACCTTGGGGCGAGCTGGTGCTGAGCGTGCAGGTGGATGAGAGCTGGGGACCCAGCTTCACCTGCTGGGGTCGCTTGATCAGAAAGTCTTTAATCCAGGAGCAGGTGGAGGGTGGGAGCCTCAGGTTGGCCAACTTGTCCGGTATTATTGTGTTAAAGGCTGAGCTGTAGTCAATGAAGAGCATTCGGACAAAGCTCCCCTTTTTCTCCAGGTGGCTCAGTGCAGAGTGAAGGGCAGTGGTTATTGCATCTTCGGTGGATCTGTTTGGTCGGTATGCAAACTGATGCGGGTCGAGGGTGGGGGGGAGACAGGCTTTGATGTGTCTCAGCAACAGTTTTTCAAAGCACCTTGTGATGACTGGGGTGAGTGCTACCGGGCGGAAGTCATTCAGGATGCTTGTGGGTGTCTTTTTGGGTACTGGGATGATGGTGGCCGATTTTAGGCAGGCTGGGATGTTGGATTGTTCCAGTGACAGGTTGAAAATGTCAGTGGAAACTGGTGCTAGCTGACCAGCACATACCTTGAGTTCTTTCCCTGGTACTCCATCCGGTCCTGTGTACCCCATCCGGTCCATCCGGTCCTGGGGTTGACAGCACGGAGCACACATCTCACGTCCTTCACCTCCACGGTGAGTCGGGGGGTGGCTTGGGTTGGTGTGGATTGTAGTGGGGGTTGGGGTGGTGTGGCTGTCTTCTGACCTTGGGATTCAAAGCGGGCGAAGAAACCGTTTAGCTCCTCTGCAGCCCTTGTAGTTGGTGAGGGACTGTATGCCACACACATCTGCCGGGGGTTGTTGAGTTGCCCTTCAATTTTCCTCATGTCTGCTTTGGCGGCCTTGATGCCTCTCCTCAGGTTGGTGCGAGCTGTGCTGTAGAGCGCTCTGTCACCAGATCTGAAGGCTGCATCGCGGGCGAGGAGAGAGAGCGGTCCTGGCTGGTCATCCACAGTTTCTGGTTGGGGTACACTAGGATGGTCTTTTCCACTGTGACCGTAGCCATGCAGTACTTAATGTAGGATAGCACTGTGTCTGTGAATGTAGCCAGGTCCTCATGTTGGAAAGTGAGGGTATAACAAATGCTTGTGTGCAGATAGTTTTAATTGTGACATTGTTTCAAAAGTGAAATTCGGTGCTCCTGTTTTCCCTCTTCTGCCGAATAACTGTGCGTTCTCTTTTCTTTTTTTGGAGGTCAGAATTTCTGTGTTGGACTGTCATTAGCCATACTAATTCATATGTGGTGAAAAAAGAAAAAAAAAAGTGAACAGACAGTACAGAGTGTTTACTTGGCTGATGCACATGTAAGTACGCATGTTGGATTTTTGATTGTTGTTTTGACGGCTTCTTGGAAAGAGAAGTTCAAGTTCCAAGCCAGATGCTTCAACTGGAAATCTCACTGAAGTTGGATTCCCCAATTCATAAACTGAAGAAGCATCATCTACTCTCACTTCAGAATCCAACATGGCTGCTACGCAATCAGTTATTTTACTGTTTATAGCAATTCAGGAGGTATTTTTTGGTTCATCAAAGGTCCCCAGACTTGTTGGTCTGGCGACAGGTCACAATGGTAAGAGTTAGCATGACATCTGGAAAGGTTGATTTTCTGCTTCTGTACCTGGATGTGACCAACTGTCATATGTCACTGAGTTCTTCCTCTGCTGGCGGATTCTCTTTTTCAGAAGGTGAAACAAATCTTTGTGGACAGTGGAATGTTACACAACACTCCCGCCTTCATAACCCTCCTCATCCCCATCCCTATAGTGGCACACCCATGTTCATTTAAATGTGAAATTCTGCACCGCAATATTAAAACTGTTGAATGTGTCTACAGTAAATGTTTTTGGATAGATCCTCCCTAAATGTTTTTTTGTTGTTGTTTCTGTTTCATCTGAAAAAGAAAAAGAAAACAAAAAAGCTGCTAGCATGACTGTTTCTGACTGAGGTGGATTTAGATGTTGTGTCATCATTGTATGCATAGTTCTGAATCTGTGTTTTTTCGTAGCAGAGGTTAATTTGCTCATGCTGACTCACCGAACCAAAAACTTTACACTGACAAAGTGACCTCAACAAAAATAGCTCCTTTATTTTTGGACCAAGGAGTAAAAACATCTGTACATTACAGAAATACAAGCCTGTTCTTTCTATACAGCTTGTCTTCAAATATAGGCTGCATTCTAACATACAAGTGACTTCGCTGGAACTAGGACAAACTCAGTCACACAACTTTGGTTTTGTGGTCTCATATATTTTAGCTTCACTGATTACCTATTGATATTTCTTCGCCTCTGCCTTTATATTGCTTAAAAATGGGTTCATGAGATGGATGGAGCTAATGGAGCTTGACTGATGGAGCCCACACCCTGGCTGTGTTTCCCCCTGTGACCTGCAAGCAACAAAAAGAGTTAAACTATTCCACATAAAAACCGTACCAATGAGCCATCTACAAGATTTTCTGTAAATAAAACACTGTATACAGAGATTAAAAACCATGAAACAATTCTTCATTTGTTACATAATGATGATAAATTACTTCAACATCACGTAGGGAGGGTCCATTGTGGTGATTCTTATCTTGCACACAGAAAAGATTACATTTCTCAGTGTTGCTCCGTGCATTCCTGTGTTTCTCTTTAAAATCTAATCCCCATGAAAAAACAAAACAGAGCAAATACAAACAACAACAAAAAAAACAATACAATAAACCTGAATAACACTAGCAGTTCCATTAAGCACCCTATACTAGATCTTGTTGGACCAAGCAGGTCACTACCACTTGATCCGCTGTCTGATCTCAGCTTATGTCCGTGCTTGTAGCTGAACTAATTCACAATATATAGAAAATGGGCTCTTTTTTTCTTTTTTAATAGAAAACCTCTTCTTACAAGCTTTAGAAGTTGAGCACTTTGAATCTCAGTTGAGTTGTGCTTTCAGTTTCACTACTTTAACTGTAAAACATCAATAGGATACATAACTGGAGGGTTTAAATTAAAATGATTCACTGCAGTACTATAGACCCTCTCTTATATTATTTGTTTTTCACATGTGCATATTCCCTTTCATGTAGAAAACTATAAATGTTGGTCCAAATCCTCTGTCATACATTGAGTTTACATGAGAACAGCAATACAGGACAAAAAACAGTGACGGCAGCTGCTAATACTTGTATAAGGGATGGTAGGTAAAAGCAAAAGCTGCTATTTACAATGTTGAAGAGTGAAGAAAAGCTGTTATCCTTAAATCTATAGTATCTAACATTTTAACATCTGTCAGTTCAGTATCCACCTACATACAGTAAAGGCTCAAAAACTGAACAATCAATACTTTTGATCGTCTCACTTCCCTGCAGAGACAAAGACATAAGCTGTGACCGAGTATGGGTTCAACTCTAGTTTCTTTCGAACACTTATAAAAGTGTGGAAGGCAACCAAATCCAGTGCTGCACAGCCCAGTTTGAGAAGCATCCCACCAAACATTTTCTACTGTGCATTCGCTTTGCTGCTTCACTCTCATTTACATATTTTCTATTACCCCTTTGCTTTCCAATTGTTAGGGGTAAGCATCAATAATACATGATTAGAATTAGAAATAGGGTACCTTCACTCTTATAGGCCTTGGTCCACTTAAGTGAAGTGAAGCTTGTTCTCCTTCTTGGTACGTCTAATTTTGTCTGGTATGAACAAATGTAATCGCACTCAGCTAAGGTTGAAACACAATGGGTCAAAGACCCCACAAAAGAGGTGGTCTCATTTTGAATCAAATATAGAATTCTGCCGCAGTCCTCCCAGTGTGAATGCATACCGAACCAAAACAGGATCAAAACTGGAGAATCATTTGATTTGATTGATTTGATTTATCAACACTGAGCTGAACTGTGTAGTTTACAGTTTGGTATGATTAGTGCTCCCAAAATCCTGTACTATTATTAGTTATGGCATCTTAAATCATTCCTCTCCAGCCGAAATTGCAGTTCATTTTCAAAATGAAGTAACGAATACAAGCAACATAAAATAATCACTGTTTACAACTAATCCACACACAGTTTTATGACAACTGATCCATGAATGTTTACTGGTATTTCAACTAATCCACACTTCACTTGGAGATGTAATCCTTGAAGGTTCACTAATACTACAAGGTTCACCTCATCGCACACGACAGCCGCTGTTATGTTGCGCAACAGATTTTTTTCAAGTATTTACATTTTTGCTGCTGTCAGACGCATCTCGCCATGAAGTGGCGAAGGCTTTCTCGCCTCATTTGAACTGTCACATTTAGACAAAAATGGCCTGCCATAAGCAGTTTTGGCACAGCAAGCCTTCAACCCTTTCATCACAGTTTTGGTAACAAGCTCACTCTTTTCTCTGATCTCACGATCAGAGTGCATATCTTTACATTTCCAAGTTTGCATATGCATATACATCATGCTCAGCATGTGGTACTGTTTCTGTGAAGTTCCTAAACAGGAATGCTGTTTTCTAACTTTGGAACGACCAGACCAAATACATTTTTGAGGTACAAGACAGCGCGGTCTCATGATGTTGATCTTTCACCCCTCATTACCTGCAGCCAGGCCGAGCCCATGTTTCATTCCGTTAATGCCACCCCACCAGAAGGTGGCTCTAGGTGGAAGTGCACCTGCCAAGACTTTACTTCACTGCTTCATTAACTGTGGAGTAGATGAACGATTGTTGCCCATTCCCTCGTTGAACACGTCTTCTGGTTGATTGTGAGACGAGCCTACATTAATTCAACATAAAGCATCATTACCATTCAGCCATGAGGAGCACAAGTGCACAAAGTTAACTTTGAATTTGAAAATAAATAATACATTAAAAAACAAACAATCAAAACAGTTCTGATTCTTTACACATTGTAGACCAATATAACTCAGTTGCTAGGTGATCCTTTAGTGTGTTTTGTACCAAGTTACCACAGCTGACATAACCCCTTTAGAGTCTTATCTAACCCCATAATCATTTTTTCTTGGAACGTATTGCTTGTCTGAAATGAAGAAATTAACACATAGGCTTCTGATGAATGAAATGAAAATGATGAGGAAAAAAAAAAAATCGACCGACTATCTGAAAATAATTAACGGTCAAAATAAATACAATAACTTTATTTCTCTTGTCCCAACTTTTTCTGATTTGTGATTGTGAGGAACTACTGTAATTATTCTCAACATTCAGATCTCAGGCTCAAAAAAAAATACACTTTGATCAACAAGCTTCTGTGACAAACTGATATGGTCAAAATGACCCGATACTCTCAGCTTGAGCTCAAGAGATAAGAGTTTTATAACAGTTTGCATGCAGAAAGGAAAAAAAAAAAATCACATTAACAAGATGTTCATGTGTACCGAAAACAGCTTCAGTTTTACCAGCTATTCATATAGATACAGTATAGTACTATACAGTACATTTAACAAGTATTTTTTGAGTTCAATTGGACCATATAAGCTTTAGTGGCAGACAGCATCACACAAGTTGTACTGAAAAGGTTTGGTTCATCAAATTTTTCATTTTGAAAGAAACACTTTAAGAATGCCTCAGCGATTGAAACTGCTAATCTGCTAATGTTAAAAATGATCAAAAACGGGACCAAACAGAAATGTTTCTCTCTTTTTTTAATATTATGACCTCAAAGAAAATTATTAGACACACAGCATGTGTTGGAGGAAGCATCTCGCATTTTATGCCACATACAAATTTCAAATGTAGTAAACCCTACAAAATGATTATACTCTTTGCAAAATACAGTTAAAATAAAAATTGCTTGAGAGAAAAAAATACAAAAAAAACAAAACAAAAACAAAACAGGATTAATGGTCTGTCCACTTCTCTGTAGTCATGACTCTGCAGGAGGGCTGCAGCTTTTCCTCATGGGGTAACGTTTCTGTTAAATGCTCACTCTTAATTCCCACCAAACCGCTTTGATGTCTGTGCTGCGTTTTTATCTAATCGTGTACATTCATTTCTCACTCCCCTCACTACAAGCATGACAATTAATTCTTTGACAACACCATTACACCCTGAATGGAGCTTTCATCTCAAGCTTCTTCTCAATCAGTTCCAGCCTCTATCTCTGTTTTGGTTTACGTGACTGTGTGTGCGTGTTCTTGTGTGTGTGCATGTGTGTGTGTACATGTGAGAATTTATGCATGTTAGTAAGACGGAGAGTAAGTTGCACGCAGGCAATATTTTTTTACCGAGTGCAATTCTTTTGAAGATAATTCATCTCTGCTTTCAAGGTGTGACAAATTGGATAATATCCCTTTATTCATTTTCTGAGTCACATTCAAAAATTAATTTTCAAGTGCCAACACATATGCCTTTGACCGCCTGTGATTGATTTAAGTCATGTCCATGTGAGGGACATGCAATGGTGAGTGCAAATTAAAAGCAGCACACAATTTGTGCGGTGAGTGACTGATAATTTTGAAACAAATATTTACATAGCCTAACATAAGGTAGGCGCAGAGAATTTCAATTTAAATTCTAGTTAAAGCTGCAAGGGCTCCGAATGTAAACACAAAATGTCACTATTAATTATTGAGAAACATAAGAGATACCATTTTAAAAGAAGATGCCCTGTGGAATTGTGTATTTCATGTGTTTCATTACTAACTGGCACCGCAACTTTAATGGCCACTGCATGTTGGCCCACGGTGTACCAGTGCAGTTTCATAATAAAGTATCAGAAGTCAAAAAAGTGACGTAATTTGATTGTGCCAAAATAAGTTGCACCACTACAAAAAGTTGCATAATGCGACAAAACAAATATACCCCATGCCTCACCATAATTTCCAAAGATGTCGAAGACTGAAGAGGCCACTAAAACTGAGAAAACAGAAAGAAAAGTACACAAAACAACACAGGACTTTTTTTTTTAAAACATACGTAATTAAGAAATATGATGGACTTTAAAACTGTAAAATCTATACACTGGGGTCACATTTATAAAATAAGTCCAAAGTACATGTGGCCCTGTGGAGACCCAGTCTAAATGCCAGGTTATCATCCACTTGCTTTCCAAATGTCCAACATGTGGGCTGACACAAATGGCTCACTTAGAGGAACCTGATGGAGCAAAGTATCCACTTGGGTCAGAGTTAAAGACGCTGCATGACAGCAGATGAACAAGGACATAGAAATAAAACTGTTCTTATTTGGCCAGTCTTCTCAACTACTGTATACAGAATGTGTGACTGAGTGGAGGTACGATATTACTTTCTCCTCGTATCCCATGAACAGATGGTAACGACACAAGGGTTTGTCCAAATGTTTTATGAACCTTTTATCATGCTGAGCCAAATGAGCATTTTGAATGAACAGCCTGAACATAATAATTTCCGTCCGCTGCAATGTGGAAGAGGACCACCTGGATATCAGCTATGTCCTTCATGAAGTGGAGAAAACGTAAAAAGCTGAAGAATGAAATCTATGTTTTGACTTCATTTGTAATCTTATTTTAACACCATCCAAATAATGGTTTGACTGCATTAGAGTAGTCAGGCTAATTCATTCAGTGTCATGATTTCATGACAGACCACAGAGACCAGTCTGCTTCTCAGTAGACGGAGAAAACTGTGACTGGAAAAGCTGTTTTGGATTTTTTTTTTTTTTTTTTACCAAAATGTTTTTAAAAAGTCAAATTTGAACATGCTTCAACACCTGCACTATAGGAACATCAGTGAACATCTTACAAAACCTTACACAATGCATCACTGCTGTGGAAGCGCTGACTATTTATCAAAGTAATTTTTGTTTTCAATTATTTATTTTTTGCTTAATGAACCGATGCTCTATGGTGTGTCAGTACCAGCCCCCTCCCCCCCTGTTTCTCCAAGGAGTGGAGCCCTCCTCCTTGCATTTATGAATTCATACCGTAACTGACGTCATTAATTGATCAGAGAAGATTGCTGTTTGGGGCATCTGGCTCTCCAGCTCATTACAGTGAAGTCCCTCAACGCTGACGTGTGGTAGTATCCAGACTGATGCACACTCTGCTGCTTTGCAGCCGCTGCTGGGAAGAGTGAACAACAGAGAGATCTGGCACTGAAGAAGCTCATTTCAAGACTTACAGGGACTTTGACTCCAGCATTAGTGGACAAGGACTGTAAGATTATTTAACACTTTGGCCTTTTCTTTAAGGTAAGCCATATTTGTGGTTAGAAAAAAAAATGTTTTTGTTGACTGAATGTTCTGTAATATGTGTAGAGATTGTAGATTGTGGAGTTTGTCCTGAAAACTATCAAAACATTTGTGATTTTCTTTTCAACTGTAATAATGTGCATTCATGTGCAGCTTTCAGCTTTAACTAGGTATTTTTAAATTCAAAATATATGCAAACATGTGATTGAAACAGTGACAATAACTACTTGGCAGGTTATCATCACGTTCCATCCATTAAATGTAAAGGTGAAAATTTACTAACTCACCATTATATCTAATTAACATACCCACTTTTGAATTTTCTCTCATATTCATATATATATATAATGTGAGGTTTTACTTATGGAAGGCTTACAGGACACTTAAACCTTTATCTACAACAAACAGATTAATATGTTTACTCCAATAGTTGTACAGAAAGTCAACCCAGTGAGAAACTTATTTACGGTGCACTAAAAAACAGATTTTTACCTTGTTAGCAAAAGAGACATTGAATGTTTGTTTTTTTTATGCTGATATGACTGCCAATGGAAGACATATGTTATTATCTATTTGAAACCACACACTGCTAATAAAAAGTACTTATGTCCTTTCATTTGAAAATGTATTAAAATCGCACTGTAAAATATGGTAATATCATGTTAGGGTGATTAATCCATTGCCTGAATCATCAAACTGTTATTTCAAAGCCACCTGATGTGAATTATATCAAGTGACTAGTAAAGTGAAAATGAATGCTGAGATGGGCAGTGGTGACAGGAAATGCCTTTGATTTACTTTCATTAATGGACATTTACTTAATCAATAACCGACAGGGTGATGTACAGATAGGTTTATGCAAACAAGGAAAACATCTCCCTGAGTAAATTCCCTTTATTATTCCCTCAGAGAATCGGAGGCAGGTTGATTAAAAAAAAAGAAAAAGACAAAAAAGAAGCTTTTTTACATATATTTTTGCATTACGTAAATATAGTAAATGTTTTAATGTAATATAATGTTTGACATCAGTGGCAATATGGCCACCTGGGGATAGTCCAACATTTACGCCCCTGTGGTTGGTCTTTACAAAATTCCAATTGGAAGGTTTTGCTCTTAAGTGGTAAAACCTCCACTGTGCTCACTGACTCTACCTTTTAGTGCTGAACAAGTGATGCGCACTGATTTGTTTTAAAGGATATATTTTAGAGTGAACATGGCTGCCTGCTGTGCTTTAAAATGAACCAAAACATCAAGTTCTGAAGGCAACAAAGAAGACTGAGAAGCTGGAAAGTTGCACCATCAAAACCAAGTGGGAGATTATTATTGTTATTTTTCTGTTGGTGAACCACTACGTGTGATGTTTTTAATTACCATCATGTTGCTAGCATTGAATATGGAGCAAGCATTCTGGGCAACATCGATAGGACATCAAAAGAACAAAATCAAGATCTCAGTTGGCTTTAAGCTGGCCTCTGTTGTCTTCTAAAGTCAGTTAGCCCACGTTACCATTAAGTGTGGCATATATGAAGAAAATGCTTTGTCCCCACTGCTGTTCTGCACAGGTCTGAACCCAGTATATATGTATATAAAAAAAAGGAATTGTGCCATGCAGTCAGTTGTGAGATAAATGTTCTTGAATAGAATGAGACTGTACACGAAGCCACCATCCAGGATGAAGCTACAAAACACATCTGTAAAATAGCTCCCAGAAATGAAGTACAAGGTGGAATAATTGTGGAAGAAGGAGCCCCTGCAATTCATGTGCCATCTGCATATTAAAAAAGTGAATGATTTAGGGAGGCCTTAATGGTGGCCAGAAGAGGCTTGTCCTAAAGGCAACATTTGATGTACTAATCATCACTGAACAAGAGCACTTGGGGTGAAAGTCTGTCGTACCAGACGAGACCCCAGGAGGAGGCATTTCGAAGTGGAACACCAGAAGCAACTACCTGGAAAAGGGTGCAGAAACATCTGGGATGAATATGTGCTGGAAGCCCCAAAGTCAAGATGAGAAATGTGATGAGTTGTAGGAAATGAATGAGCAAAGATCCTGTAGGATTTCTTGGCTAACAAGGCACTGTGGTTATTGACAAAACTCCTTTTTGTCCCACCCCCCCCCCATTTTTCTTTAACACTCACTACTCCTCATCCTCTTTTTTTCCTTGCTGCATCTGGATTCTGTTTTAATAAGCAGAAGGTGTCGTTCCACTGCTATGTGGACAATATACAAGTGTGCATACCCTAAAGAGTAAAAAGTGCAGGTTCACTGCACCGCCTGTTCGACTGTCTGAAGGACATCAAAACATGGCTGTCCTTAAACTTTGACACTGAATGAAAGTAAGACAGACGTGATGGTGTTTGGTTCTTCTGGGCTCCTGGACAAAGACGGTCTTGGCAAGACACTTGAGTGTGCTTTGATGATGATAAATTTGACAAACAGATTTCATCTGTTGTTATTTTATTTATATCTTATCTTTTTTTTTTAATACATAAAACACATTTCATCTTACATAATGTATTTTACTATATTTTTATCTTTGTTTTGGCTTAAATAAAGCTGGCTAGACTTGATGTAGAACCACATCCACAGCAGCATCACAAACAGGGAACATGAGAAGCTTGAAAAATATCAAGGACTGAAAGCAGAAAAAAATTGAAGTGAAGGCAAAAATGGCGCCACTGGTAGTTGTCGTGCTGGTGGCTGTGACCCCCAAACTCAGTGAGCAGCTCCAGCAGATTCTATGAACAACGATGGAGATCTCTGTCCAGAAGCGTGCCGTCCAAGGAATAGCTAACATGCAGCGTAAAACATGTGGTCTTCCAGTTTCCATATTCAAAATCTGAATCTGGTGCAGTTTCTTTTATTTTGGTTTTATAGTTTCTGCTCTTGTCCATTTCTGGTTTTGATATTGATTCCTGTCACTCACAAAGCAAATTTCTAAAGGACAAATCTGATTTTGGGGAATAACAGATTTGATCAGAGTTTTTAGCTTTCAAGCTCGTTTCCTTTGGAACTAGCTACCAGTACGGATACAAACCATTAACTCGCTCATGGTTTTAAAGTCTAAAACTTAAGAACTTCCACTTTAAAAGAGCCTATGGTTGACTATTCTGGCTTATACCAGTTTTACTACACTTGTTAATTTATACTACTAGTTTTTCGTGTGTTTTGATCATTGTCTTTAACTTGTGTTTACTGTAAATCACTTGGAGTTTCACTTGTGTTTGAAAGGTCTTATGTGAATACAACTGAAATCAATCAGGCTGCGCAAGCTACACAAACTGCAAAAACCTTGTGTATATACATAGGTATGCTTTTGGAAAATATGGTGAAAGTGCAACAGAAATGGAGATTCGTTGTTAGTGTTAATTTACAACAAATGTAATATATTTTACAGAGAAAGTACAGAAACACTCAACACAAGAACAACTAAATACAGTCCAGCGCCGTCCAATTATCATCCAGTGAAATTCAATTTGTCACAATCCATTTCCTATTCAATTAAGTGTGAACAAACTAAACAAATCACCACGAAACCTCCACAGATTATACATTTGTTTTTTATTAAATAATTGTTATTATTAAATATGCAAACAAAGCACTCTGTCATTAAATGTGTTAATTTGTTTGGAAGAGTACAGAGGTGTAGATGGATAAAAACTGTTTTTGTGTCTCACATTTAAAAAATAAAATACATTATATATGCGTATATATTATAAACTGTTCATTTTCAGATGACGCTGCTGGCTGAAGACATTGCTTTCCACTCAAACATACCTGTACCCCTGGACATAACTGTAGCTGTGGTCTACTCTTTTTTCGGTAAGTTAAATATTCAAAATTTCAAAACCATTTTGTCAGTTTTTGTTTTTTTTAAAAAAAAAATTATTTCTGAACAGACCAACAACTGAGTTAATAACGCTGTAAATGAGTTTTCCTCGAATTCTGCTCAAGTGGAAATGAGTCACAGCATGAAGGAAGACAGCACACTGTGAAGCCTTTACTTTTTCACTACAAGTTACAGATTTCACTTTTTCCAAGCACCATACACTAATATACCCATACATATTTCTATATTTATTTAGCTATCTTGCTGTATGTCTTTGGGTACATACTTACAATACTATTTATTCTACATGTGCAGATATGCAAATTTCATTTTATAACTGCAGAAAAGCTCTGCGCCTGATGCAATATCAGAAAAGAACACATGGACTGAAAAAAAAAAGAAAAAAAGGCCAGGCTAACTTTGATCTCAGTCTTTGATCTTGGCAGTTTTTCTACAGTTTATGTAGTCCATGTAGATGTTGGCAGTTGCTGTTTGAATTTGAATGTATATTGATGTTTAGTACCACCTACTGTTATGCCCTCGAGACACCAGAACTAGAACCTTCCCAGGTGCCAAGCACTATGAAAGGTTCCATCATGAATTCTGTTGTATATGTGATATCTTTTGTGAAGGTAATACAGTACATGCATGAAGCATAACATAGTTTACCGTCTAACAAAGTAATAAATGTGATAACATTTCCATCTTAGCAAGAATAAATTTAACTGAAGGAAATTGGTTTTCTTATGCATTACAAACTAAGAGTAAATCTCTTTTATTTATGCTAGATGCCCATGTGGTCAAGTCCCAGAATGAATTAAGTAGCTCGAGTAAAGAAATGTACTGAGATGTAATTCTTGAAGCTTATTTTAACTCTATGATGTTAGTGAAGAATCTTCAACGACACCATGTCACTGATTGCAAAGTAATTCTTTTGAGCATCACTTGGAGATGATCCTCAAATTGCAGTCGTTGTCCTGCTGAGGAAAACTGCTGCAATCTGATGGCGCCATCACGAGCGTGCTTGATTTACATGTTTGCTGGGTAATAATTTCCTCTTATGCCATGACCCGGGATTTCCCTGCAGAACATTACACTGAACTGAGATGTTTGATGATGCCAATTTCAACCGTTATGCCATTATGATGTAAATTTTGTCATCTGCATGAGTCCATGAGATTCAACCCTGGTTCTCTGCAGCTCCATGTGTACATATGCATGGACCAATCTTCAGTTTAACCGATGAGTTACAGGAATTCCCAGCATCTACTAAGCTAAACCTCACATAAAGACCGCAAAGAACATGAAAGAGTCAGAAGGCATCAAAATCCATCTACTTATACTGTTTATCTAACACAAAACCTGATTGTAACAGGTTTAAAACCTGCACACAGACGTGTCACCTTTTGATCCGCACACATATACGTAACATTTTCTATTTGCAGGGGTATGTTCCTTGTTTGGAAACAGCATGCTGCTGTATGTGTCCTACAAGAAAAAGCACCTCTTGAAGCCTGCTGAGTACTTCATCATCAACCTTGCTGTCAGTGACCTGGGTCTCACTCTGTCTCTGTATCCCATGGCGATAACTTCAAGCTTCTACCACAGGTATCGAACAGAGCACCTATTGTTGCACAGAAATAATAGAATAAAAGAAATGAAGATAAAATCGAATCGTTTCAGATGAAACATGGTTTTAATTATACTGTTTGTAAAAAAAAGACTGTCCTTCTTGTTCAACGGTTTGTTTGATGACATGGTTGGCTGGCCAGTTTGATTATTTTTGAGTTCATAGACATAGAGTGTCATATTCAGGCTACTTTGTTTTCCCTTTCCTTACTTTCTCCCTCATTGATCTTTTCTCCTTCACACACCCCTTTGCCCTCCCACGCAGGTGGCTGTATGGGAAAACAGTGTGCTACATATATGCATTTTGTGGCATGTTGTTTGGCCTCTGCAGTCTGACCACTCTAACCCTGCTGAGCATGGTCTGCTTCGTGAAAGTGTGCTACCCCATCTATGGTAAGTCTTCGACAAAGCTGTGTATGCTCATTGACATGACACAGCCATCACTTGCCTGAAAGGCTGGTAGTTGATTATCTCTGAAAGAAACAAATAATCCCTCTGTGGAGCACTGCAAATTAGCGCCGTTTGATGAATGACAAGTGAATGGGGTGACGATCAATGAGTATTACTTGTGATGTTGGTTAATGCAGTGCAATTTGGACTTTCTATTTCACCTGAAGAAATTGATTTCTTCATTCAGTCTCAAAATAAATGATCTCTGTGCTGAACACTCAGTTACAGTCTTTAAAACATTATTAGCTGTAAAATTCAGTTCAGTTGCATTTTACTCATTTGTCACAAACAATGATAGATGCTGATTTTAATTCAATCTCTTACCTTTGGCCTTGTGAATTCACATATACTTTTCCAATACTTTAAACATTAATTCCATAAAACAAAATCATTTAATTTTATGATATCAGAGTTTGAGGAGAGGATTTGTGCCATGGTGTCCAGCCTTATAATTATACCTGCAACCTGTTTTTGTAATAAAACTATTAATTTATTAGTTGTTTTAATAATTCTGCACACGCATGTTCTGTTTCAAGGAGTGAATTATTATTATCATTTATTTTTTTAGTTAATTTATCACAGTCACAACCCAAAGAAATTTTGCTTCAAAAAGTCTTTCAATTTTAACATCATCAACCTTTTAATTTTATGTCCTCAGCAAACTCTATTTCCCACAAAAAATACATTTTTTTAAACAGTGAAAGATCATCGATTCATAACAATCAAGTTTTAAATATCTCTTTGAACAGCACCAAAAGGCTCCATTATTTTTCTTCCTAGAGCAGTATAATCTTTGGAAAGTGACACATTTTAAGAAACTATAGCAGTCTTAAACCTATCTTTAATGTAAAGATCCAGATTTATATATCCAGATGTGTATACACACACACATACATATATATATATATATATATATATATATATGAAAACATACATACATACATACACACACATCCACATAGGCCTATATTTTTGCTCAAAAGGACGAGGGAAAAAGTAAAACTTTTTTATTCCCAACTTCCTGCAGAGAAACTATGTGGTTGCTACTATTTACAATTAAGTTACTAAAAAACAGAATACAATTGTTACCCCCAAAAGTAACAACAGGAGTTATATATCCCGATGAGGCATCTTGAAATTAAAACGGACATGAAGAACAAGGGCACCCTGATATCTCTCTTCAAGTCACTAGTGCCTGGGAAAAAAAAAAAAAAAATCTACACTTGAGTTATAATGTAAACATGACGTTCAAATATGACATTCAACTGCCAACTAAGATGTAAAACATACGCTTGTACAAGAGGGGATAACTTGACTGTGCAGACGGAAGCAGAATAAAGCTCAGTCAATCAGGGTGATCTTCCTTCTGACTGATCCAACAATTATTCCAAATGATGAAACACTGAAGATACATTTTGAGAGGGGAGTGACAGACCCAAGAATAGTCCCAACAGTCAACCAGCTTCTTTGAAAAGTATTTTCTTTAGACACTCCTTTAAGGATCCATCTTTATCGTTGATGGAATATATGGTTGTATATGGTTAAGAAGGAATAGGATGAATGCTGGTCAAGAGGCCACATGCTGCCTCCCACATCCATCCAGAATGGAGAGCTACATCCTGTGCACAACACGTTCTTCCTTATAAAGTCAATGCATGATGTCCACATCAGAAGCTTTAGTGTAGCTCCTAATGTCTGTACAGAACATTCAAATAGGAGGGCTGAAAATGGATTTCATATATACAGATGCAGCAACAGTTCAGCTTGTTTCAGTTTTCTAGTCATGTATGAACAAAGGCACTGCTGCGCTTCTAAAAATAAACAATGTGGAGTGATGCACTCTGAAAAGAAAGAAATTTAGGAGTACTTAAACCAGGTAACACATGATTTACAGATTGTTTTAGCTTAATATTCTGCTGTATATGCTATATTCTGTATGGGCTTTCTTGCCAGTCCGTATTTGTTTGGCCATTTTTGTGTAGCCTGGGTATGAATGGATGAAGATGGAACAGCCTAATACCTTGGCCTGCACATGTCCATTGACTTTTCATGGGCCACAAACACACTAATGTTGTTAAGGAGACTCACCAGTGCCTGTATCTCATGAAGAGACTGAAACAGGCCAGCTTTAGCCCTGCTGTGCTGACTTCTTTACATTGGCGTGTGGTGTAGTGTCCTAACATTCTGTTTGGTATGGCAACCTCTCTGAGGCACTGCAAAGAGTAGTTAAATCTTCCAAAAAAAAAAAAACACATTCCCATGATCTGTCCACCCACCCACCAACAATGTTTGTTTTTAATTATTATTTTAGGTTTTATTATTGGTTATTGGTTTACTTTTGAATTTTTTTTAACCTAGGAAATAATCGCCATTTGTTTCATTGTTTTAATGCACTAAATATCAAATATATGAACTGAATGCACATCACACATTCACACTTGTGACATTTGCACATTTCATTGACTTTTGTGAATAAGACAAAATTAACTCTGTTTTCACAGGAAACAGGTTTAACTCTTTTCATGGACGTCTTCTCATTGCTTGCGCTTGGGTCTATGCCCTGCTGTTTGCTTGCTCCCCACTGGTTCACTGGGGAGAGTATGGACCAGAGCCTTATGGGACTGCCTGCTGTATTGACTGGCGCCTGTCCAATCAACACGTCTCAGCACGTTCTTACACCGTGGCGCTGTTCATCTGCTGCTACATCCTTCCATGCTGCGTTATTGTTGCATCCTACACAGGTATCCTGGTCACTGTGCAAGCATCTCGTAAGACCATGGAGCAGCATGCATCAAGGCAGACACACATGAGCAGCATTCAGACAATTATTGTCAAGGTAAGATGAAAATTCATCATAAGGAATTGTTTCAATACTCATGCAACATCTTGAAAAGGAACATTTGGGAATTTAAAAAGTTCCAGGTGTATTACTAGATGGCAGGGATTGTTTCTTTTGATGGAGACCAAAACACCATGAAACAAAACAGTTGTAAGTGAGAATGGAATATATATTTACAACAATATGGCAATTAACTGTAGCACTTGGGGCATTTGACCTAGATCAAAATCAATTTATAAACAATTTATTTATAAACAATTTATTTATATCAACAAAGTTATTCCACTTAAAGTGATAGTGGAGATAACGTTCCTACAGTCAAACGGAGAACATTTTACATTTGTATGCTAACAAAAAGTATATAAAAAAGGACTGGATCGTCTTCCAGTGGCTAACAGCTCGTTATACATTTGTACAAGTTGGGTATCAATGTACAAAGGAGTGTCAATAAATAAAAAGGGAGGAAAGTTTATGGTCTCTGCTTCTAAAAATTGCCTATTTTTTCATATTGATATCTAAGTACTGATCCAGATCTGTGGAAGCAGAGGTCATGAACCTGTTGGTCTGTGATGAAGACAAAAAGCAAGGCTTTATGCTCATCAGTTGATCTGCGTTCCTCACCTACGGTCACAAACTGAGGGTAGGGGGCAAAAGATAAGATCACAGATACAACTAGCTGACACGAGTTTCCTTCAAAGTGTCGCTGCACTGTAAGAAATAGGGTGAGAAGTTCAGTCATCCGAGAGGGTTAGATTCACTGCATCTAGTGAGGATGCCTCCTGAATATCGTCTCCAAGTTACTGAAGCACCTTGATGTTCTCTAGTGTTGCTCAGTTTCATTTCATTATTACAAAAATGGACACAGGAAAATAGTTTTTGGAAAGAAAAGAAAAAAAAAAAAGCACAACTTTGTAACCATGAGAGGGAATTAGGATTAGCTTGAAAATCTGAACAAATATACAGTAAGAAGCAAGTCCCCACTCTCTCTGGGGATAATGAGATTTTCAGCAAATAAAAGTAGTAAGACTGGGCAACACCACATTTATCATTTAAATATATTATTGTACACAATGAAGCTGTTTTATACGTATGACACTTTTGTCATTTTATGCTCTTCTTCTTCCTTTTTACTCTCCCCCTCTCCTTCAAAGTTAAGTGTTGCAGTCTGCATTGGTTTCTTTGCCGCATGGAGTCCATATGCTTTGGTGTCCATGTGGGCTGCCTTTGGACACATTGAAAACATCCCTCCACTTGCATTTGCAATGCCAGCCATGTTTGCCAAGTCCTCCACCATCTACAATCCGCTCATATACCTCATGATGAGACCGAATTTCCGCAGGATCATGTGCAGAGACCTGGGTACGCTATGCCATACATGTTGGAAGGGCTGCCTCTGCCCTAAGGGATCAGCAAAGTGTTGCTCAAAGACAAAATTAAGGACCAGACTTCGTACAACTCACAGGCGGACCAACCAGTTCCCTTCATCTGTGTCCTCTGCTCAGCCACCTATAATGACTATAAAGGATCACCACTGTCAGAGGTGTAAGGACAGTTTTGACTGCTTCAGACACTACCCTAAAATGTGTGGTGTTAGTAACCTGGCCGCTAATGGAGATTCAAAGGATCATGACACTCCTGCTTCCCAAACACACCACCAGACGTCCGACAACGAGGGCCCCAAGAAGTCCCTGATAGCCACAGTAAGGACTTCAGAAACAAACAGCTTCCATATTAATTTAGAGATGGTTCCCAGGCACACAAAAGAGGCGTGGCCCTGATCATTTCTATACCAGGGAAAATATTTGCCTTTTAGACATGCAAATACTTAATTTTATATTTTCAGGAGGATTTTGTTCAGGAATATATAATTGTACTCCCAAAGAGTATGAACAGTAGCCATGTGATATATTTAAGATTTTCCTCTATTCTCTTCATTCCTGTTTTTATTAATTCATTTTTTTATTGGCATTGGACAGACCTGCTTTCATCTGAAAAGAGAATAACAAAATAAATGTTGTACTTTTACATTTTATGCACTGTTTAGTCAGATAGAGAAAGTGTGGATATCAAAAATAATTACAGTGTTTAGAGGTTTACACTATGTCTTACTTTCACATCATATGATCAATAGAATAGAATAGAATTTACTGTAAATGCTATTTTGAGTGTGATCTATGACTTGACACCCCATCATATTTAACTTTCCTTGCATACTTGTAGGTTATAAACAAGGCTAGTATGGATAAAACAAACATTCATCCAATGGAAATCACCACCACTGAAAGTCAGGGCTACATTTACTCCATACTGATGTGTCTTCTGTACTGATGTAATCTCAACATTTTCAATAATGGCTGTGTGGTGAAAGGGGTAGAGTATATTTCATAGTTGAGGTCTCTTCATGGGTAAATATTACTGAAGCACAACAATGTGTGTACATGGCAACTGGGAGCCATTTGAAAAAAATAAGCTGTTAACATTTCTTTATGATGCCTGCTAAGTATTGTTTACACTTGACAAATTAAAGTTTACAGTCGATGGTGCTGGATCAGTTGCATAACACTATTAAGGCATGCTGTAACGCTCTCCTTTGATTATGCAAACTTCAAGACATTATTTTTTGTTCAATGAAAAAGGAACATTTATTTCTGTGACTAAATTATAATGCAAACATAGATCTATTTCACTGTACTGTAACAGAATCTTCCTGTAGAGAAATTAACTGTCCCATAATGATCATTTCTCTAATTGTGTGTAGACTAACATGACTTTGGGAATGAATGGGAACCCAAATCCATCAATGACAGTGTCTTACTCTGTTGTTTTACTTTCTCCGCCTGGTTTACGAAACGGAAATGTTTTTCCTTGTGTTATCTAAATTAAATTCTGTTTTACAAACAATATATCCATGTAACATATGTCCTGTGTTGCAAGGCTGACTATTTTGATGAATAAAAGAATTACAAATTACAGTTTTGGTTATTCAAGGCATTTAAATAACCTCCTTAAATCAGATACAAACCAGATGCAATTACTGTTAAGAAAAGTGAAATCTCACATTTGTGTTCCTTATCATTAATCCTTCACGGGATGTAGGGATTAATTTTCTTCTGTTAAGTTTAAAACATTATTAATCTTACTAGATAATAAAATGTCTTATCTGCAAAAGCAGAATCTCAGCACGCCTGTATTACAGTGAAAGTTCCATTAAAACGTAATTTCAAACAAGTACAAAAATACTGAGCAAGTATCTTTCACCAGTGTGACATTCTGTAATCATTCAAGTTTAAGTAATTTTCATACAGAAAGCTTCCGAGTTTAGATCGTAGTTCTTTATTTTTCCGACAACTTTTGAACTACGATGTCCCACACCCTGCAGACCAGTTTTTACATACACACACATATATATCAAATAAATGCAAATACTTCACAGGTAAAGAACAAAACAAACTAAAAAAACTAAGATAATTTGGAATTATTACAGCAAGTCTCGCCATCAATACATTCAATAAACTTAGATTACACTGTTATTTGAGGTGCATTGTAGGGAGAAAGAAATGTAGGACAGAAACCATCATGACTGTACATATGGACCAAAAGGAATATATATATATATATATATA
>JBAMYA010079000.1:0-23706 GCA_037176975.1 Arrhamphus sclerolepis | reverse complement strand
ATTATAGCCACTAATGATACTCGTCTCTTCCAGGTGATGGACCCAAACTGGTTGATGGCAGGTCACCAGGACTGAAACCCAGTGGAAAACTTTTTTTTTTTTTTTTTTTTTTTTTTAAAGAGCACTGTTTAAGTGAAGTGATCTTTATCTGGTCATTTGCCTGATGATTCTGGAGAAAAATAAGCCGTGTGAGTGTGGTGAAGTGGAAAGTGAGTCCTGTTTTTTATAACAACAAAATGCAAACCAGTCTGATTCTTTTTTTAACTAGAATAGTTTTCCAGTCTATTTAACTTTAGTCATTCTGTGTCGAGACCGTAAAAAAAGAAATGGATATTAATGTTATCCATGTATCTGCTAAGTACAAATATTCCTCAAGTCTCTTCAGGCTGGTTTATTTTGGAACATACACCCACTTGTTTTACTCGCCAAGAGTTTGATGATGACATTGATGAAACTTATAAAGGGGGATATGTTATGAAACATTTTTCCGTGAGTGCTTGACATTTATGTGAGTATTTAAAGTGATAACTCTAAAACTGACATGAAACAATCTTGTTGCTTGGTTTGCAACCTCTTCAGTCCACAAAACTGTCATTCATTTAACAGATCTGCACCACACTGAAACCCAACTTCAAACTTGCCACATCCAGAAGTGGGTAGCACATCTGGAACACCAGTTTCAAAAGAGGCATACCCTCGAGGGGTGGAGCGGATTTAAGATGCAAAATCCACTTCCTACAGTCAGCTGCTTAGCTAAGCTTTTTTTACTCCAGACAGAAGCATAGATTGATGTTAGTCAATCTGTAAATCCCTTTGAATTTCTGTGTTTCACTGACTTCAAAAACTGCAGATGAGGACATTTGATGTCCGACTGCATCCAGGATGTTGTTGTCTGAGCAGCAGAGGAGAGTGTGACACGTTATCTCTTATCAATAGTAAATAATAAATGCCAAAGATTAACTGAAACTTTCACACATTCTCGGACTTGGAAATTTTCTGGTGATATAAATAGAGAGCTGAAGGAATTTTCTTTTTTAAGAAGTCCAGATGTCAGCCATCTGGAACATCATATTGAGATTTTCAAAGCTGTACAACATGTACAAATACAGCACAATGCCGTTGTTTGTTCAGAACCTTTGTTTCCTCTCACAGACGCTAGTACTGTGGTGTTATATGGTTGTTGTTGGGTTTTTTCCAGCAGCAACAAAGTTTTTCTGGTTAACTTTTGTTTAAAATACAAAATGTGTATCTGTTTTTTCTTTTTTTTTCTTTAAGATGAACAATGAAAGAAATTTAAGGAATATCTCAGGGTTAAAACAACTCTAAGTCAATTATTAAATAATGAAGAGTGTTAAACCTTTGTTAGGATGGAAGCAGTTTTGAGTTAAAAGAGAGTAGCAGTCGCAGACGTAATGGACTCTCATCCTTTTGCAGCTCTTGACAGTTTTCACAACATCTGGTCTTCACCTTGTATCACAGATTATAAAAGATGAACTGGACAAACCCCCTGTGATGTCACAAGCAGGTTTAAATGCAGAATGCTTTGAAGCCTGTTTTCCAATTCACATCACACAGCTGGAATACGCCCATCTTCGTTCAGTTGCTATATATAAGCTATTTTAGCTAACTGGCTAAGTTTATGCTAACCTATGACACTAATTAAAGTTATGATGTGTTCATTCTGATCCAGTCTGCCCAAACATCCTTATTTCATCCTTTGAAGGAGAGGTGTGGTCATGGTGGCTAATCATGACCCTGCTAATGTGCTTTTGGATATTGGTCTTTGCTTTTACCTCAGGACCTTAAGCTGACACCTGAGCAGGAGATGACTGTTGACGGGACTGCTGGACACTTGGAATTTCACCAAAGACACACCTGATCATGACGATGAAGGACAGTAAGACATTTCACCTGAGTATTGTGAAAATTACAGTTTTTTGGAACCATTGAACGTCAACTGCTTGTGCATTTTGTCTTTTTTTAAGCAAAATTACTGTGGCGTGGTAAATCTTTGTTTTCTTTTTGTGGAACATAAACCAGTGAAACTCGGCTGTTGCTCTCAGTCTATGCATCTGCCACCACCTGGACACTTAACAAATGTCACCACTGAAACGACAAGCTGGGACCCGTCGTGTCTCAGCCTGCAACTTGGGTTCGGGTCACTCGTAGTCACCTGCAGGTTGGTCTAGTTCTCGTTTCAGCTCCGGCGGCACTTGTTTCAGATTTCGCTGGCCGGTGGCCCGGTAGATTAACCTGGAAGGATCCTTTAATGATTGGTGGTGAAATTCTCATGAACAGAGGACCCCATCTGCTGCAAGAAGTAGAAGCCAATGAGTATGAGAGAGCAAAACGTTTTGTTTGTGTGTTTTTTTTGTTTGTTTTTTTTCTGCTGCAAAGCTGAACATCTGATCATGGTGGTCAATGAAGATTGTCTTACTTTTGAAACCGGCCCCAGTGGCCAGTCGAGGAACTGCAGCCTCTGACTAGAAAGCCAGACATAGCTGCTTGACTTGTACCTTTTTTTAAATTCACATTTTATACACATAAATTAAAGTAATGGCAGCTTGACTGCATGGAACCCTACACACATCACTTCAGTGGAATAACATTTTTTAGGTTTTATCAGAGGCTTAAATTTTCCGAGCATCTGATAATAGATGTAGAGTTGTTTAAACTGTGGAATGTACGTCCAAAGACTGAAGTTTTCAGAACCTGAACGAAGTGTCATCAGGCATCATAAACATCAAGCCAATGATGTCTTTCATTTACTGAAACCACTCTGGTGCTATTTTTTCACTCACCATGAGAGTTTGGCAAGTATCTCAGATTTTCCAAAGAGGCTTTCTTTTTGTGGTATTTTTTTTCCCTTTTTTTTCTTTCGTTGATGTCCAAATACATTAGCATTTCATCTGTTTCACCTAAATGTTACTAAACGCTTCAATCTCATTTAGTGCTTGGGAATTGCTGTGGTTTGGGTGCCACATGACCCAAGCTGTATACTTCTGGAGCGATTGAAGTGATTCTGTTGTGGTCAGACAAGCCATTTGCAGGAGATCCCTTGTGGTTTTAGTTTCCATCTGGACTGAAGCTGACGTTTTGAGAGGAAATGCAGAAGCACTTAACTGCCACAAGCTCCTTTAGAGTTTTTGGAAAGGTACAAGTTTGTACAATAATATGCAGTGTCAGCGTGGTAAATGGGCCAGTCACCAGGCGTGGCTCAGTGTCTACTTCATTCTGGATTCGGCATCCACGTGTAGAGAAATCACAGGACTACTCTGCAGATTTTGACATCTGCAAATGTGACCAGATCATTTTAATCACAAGTCCTGTGTAATATTATTGATGTGGCATCTCATAACATCACTGCCACCACTTGGCTCTTACTTGAGCCAGCGAGTCAAAGCGTTTGCTGCCATGCAACATGTGGAAGTACTCCGGCTGTGCTGGACTACTCCCATCTGTAGACCATCTAACCATGATTAAGAATGGTACATTCTGCAAAAGAGATCATTAAAGCTGCATGGGGTAGCACAGATTTAAACACAGAGGCATCCTTGTGTTTAGGATGGTATTTTTGAAATTCCCAGCTTAGAGTCCTGCAGAGAAGTTCTGACGGTGATTAATGGAGGGTCATCACTCCTACGGGTGTTTTCTAGAGTTCTGAAATGTTCACAATGCAGTTGTGGCCAATTCTGCATTGATACTATGAAATAACCTAGAATTTGCAGCCCATAGATAATTATACATTTCCGTTTAATTGCTGATTTTTCTGACCACAACGGAAGGAAACATTGACACCATTTCTTGATGTCTTCGTGAAACATCTGTGGCAGGTTTTGGTCAAAAATACCATGAGAATCTTTTTTTTTTCCTTTCGACTGTTCCCTTCAGGGGTCCCCACAGCAAATCATTCATCTCCATCTAACCCTCTGCATCCTCTTCTATCTCACCAGCTAACCTCATGTCCTCTTTCTCAGCATCCATAACTCTCCTCTTTTGTCTTCCTCTAAAAATATCGTGAGAATACACAACAACCATGCCTCTTCAGCTTTGTTCAAAACAAAGTGAAAAAGAAGAACTGGACAAACCATCTGTGATGTCACCCTTAGGTTTCCAAAAGACTCAGTTTGAAGTCTGAAGCTCTCGTTTTCTTTTTTTCTTTTTTTCTTTTTTTGTTGCCTTGACTTCACCCGAACCCCCAGTTAATTCAAAAATGGGTCAAGTCTGGAGGCAACTTGAAACACAACTGCTTTAGCTCAGCTGGCTTTTTTTTTTCTTGGCTCAGTTCATGCTAATCTATAATGTGACCCATTGACTATATAAACTAAGGACAAACTATCCAGTCATGTGACTCACAGATTTGTACAGAGCCTTTGAAGTCCATTTTTCCTCGCACCGTGCAGCGCCATGTTGCAAAAAGGTTGAGCTGTCAGTCATGCATCTCAAATGACATCCGGGCATCTGATTGGTCAGTTTAATATTTATGTATCTGATGTACAGTTGTCATATGTGTAAAGTCTAACTATAGGGATCAAAATCAATTATTGTACCATGCTGTAAATATGTTTAATTCAGCTCCAAAGTTGGCACTTTTAACATGGGAGTCAATGGGGATTTACTTTGTTTTGGTGCCAGCACCTAGTGGTCAGTGGAGGAACTGCAACAAAACGTACTTATGGATGAGCTTCAGTCCAGAAGTGGGACACTATCTTCCATTCATTCTGCTAGAATCTTTTCATCCATTCTCAATCTTGTCACTACTGAAATGACATGTGAAACGAGTGCTGCTGGAGGCTAAAACGAGGTCCGATGGAACTTCGATCAAGCACTGACAGGAGCGAGCTGATGCTTGGCTCATCCATCACCATGCACTGGGATCATGGGTGGGAGGGGGTGGAGGTAGCGAGTATTCAGACCCATCTACTAACTTTTCTTTTTGAAAAAAAAAGGAAGTGGCTAGCAACAAATTTTCTATTTTCAACTTTTTCTAGTCTTATTGGGGACTCCAATCTCTGCTGTTGATTGATGTGGCGTTGATTTGACATCACTCCATCACTCATTTCAGAATTCCAACCACAAAAAGAAAATAATTTTACCTGATGGGGCTCCATAGAAGGTATTGTTTTAACAAGTTGACCCTCAGGACGGTGGTGGGGAGTGGACGACCCTGCCTGGCAAAGAGAAGAGCCAAAACTGTGAATGAGGACGTTTTAGAAAAGATCCAGGAAATATTTATGCTGAAAATTCTAGACACAACAATAAAAGCAGACAGCATAAAAGCTAAAAGCTATGTCATAGCTCACAAATATAAAAAAACTTAGATTCTTTTATTCATAAAAAGTGAATTCGTGCCATCAAATCTCAAATTTCACAAAAACCACAATCATAAATTAAGATTTTAGTACTAAAATCACCTTTTTTCCCCCTTTAAAATTAAGATCAAATTTTATTGTGCAACTGCAAATTTTGCAAGATTGAAATGTTTTTGTTTTTTTTTAAACAACCAAGACTTTTAATCGTACAATTAAAAATGTGACAAAAATTTGACTTTTCAACTTAATTATAACTATTTTTGAGAATATATAATCTTTTTCAACATTTTGAAATCAATTTACACGTAAAAATTGAAACTTTTTCGATAAAAATCATGAATCTTTTTTTTCTTCCAAAATCAAGTGCCAAAAGGAATACACACATAAAAAAGTAGACTTCCAGCAATGTGTTAGTCTTTCTATTATGAAAGGAATGACTATTTAATAGAAATTTTCTTAAATAAGTTTACTTTTTTTAACAGAAGTCACATATAAAGAAGGGCATCACATACGAATTTCCAATTAATATAAAGGTACAGTTGGAAATGATTATAATTATACAGCTGCTGTGGCTTCGTTACACTAATGGGGACGGTAGGATCTACTCAGTCGGCAATCTGCCACTCAGCAGTGCACCACTTTTGCTGTTGGTCAATCACCAACAAATACAATAAAGAAGGCAAAGAAGAAGAAAAAGAACGATGACGTTCATGGTCGCTGAACGTCTATGAACATCAGGATCTGTTGGATCTGCATGTGTTCCAGCAATGTGGCTTCATAGTAAGAGAGTGCAGGTACTAGACTGGTCAGCCTGCAGTCCAGACCTGTCTCTCATTGAAAATGTGTGGAGCATTATGAAGTGCAAAATACGACAACAGAGACCCCAAACTGTGGAGCAACTGAAGTTGTACATCAATCAAAAATAGGACAGGATTCCACCTACAAAGCTTCAACAATTAGTGTCCTCAGTTCCTAAACACTGATTGAATGTTGTTGAAAGGAAAGGTGATGGCACACAGTGGTGAACATGCTCCCGTCCCAGCTTTTTTTGGAACGTCTTGCAGGCATCAAGTTCAAAATGAGTGAATATTTGCAAAAAAGCAATATTAGTTTGAACATTCAATATCTTGTCCTTGTAGTGTCCATCCATCCATCCATCCATCCATCATCTATACCCGCTATGTTCTGTGCAGGGTCACGGGGGTCTGCTGGAGCCTATCCCAGCTCACTTCGGGCTAAAGGCAGGGTCCACCTGGACAGGTCACCAGTCCATCGCAGGGCCTCCTTGTAGTGTATTCAATGAAATATATGTTGAAAAGGATTTGAAAATCATTGTATTCTGTTGTTTTGTTGTTGTTGTTGTTTTTTAAAATGTTAATTTTCCAAAAATCACAAGTTTTGACAAAATTATCAACTTTTTGTTGTAAAATCTTTTCTAAATAGTGACTTTTTGACATAAACCAACTGTACTCCAGCTCAGTTATTCCACTTTCTGATGTCAGTATTGAATCAACTGGGCAGTCTCATTGAAAATGCCTCAGAAATGTTCTAGTTTTAAGTTTATTATTGTGTTTGCACGCTCTCATGGGCCAGATAAAATGATGTGGTGGGCCAGATCTGGCCCGTGGGCCTTGAGTTTGACACATGTCACAAAGGGGATGGCGTCAGACTAACAAGATGGATGTAAGTCTCTGGTCCATAACAGCTGGTTTACAGGTGTGGAGTCATCACAGCTCTTCTGGGGATGTAAATCATTTGAAATTGGTTTTAGAGCTGCTCACTAGAAAATGCAGCAAGATGTTAAATTAGATGGAGATAAAGATGGGAAATTAAAAACAGATATTTTTATTAGAGTCATGAAACACCACACGTATAAATGTACATCTCTTAACTGGGTTGAGACTTAGGAAGCTCATCTGTTAGCTGTAAGCTTGTTACATCTCACGTGTGGATTCTAATGTTCTTTCAATAAACCCATTATTAAATAAGTGAACTCTAGTTTTACTTGTTGACACGGTTACTGTCCATATATGTTTACTGTCTTTTAGAGTCAGAATTCCCCATGTTGCTGTTTGTATTTCATAGTTCAAAGAAGCATCATGGTGATTCTTCTGCAGACAGCCGGACTTGTAAAACTGCTGAGGTCATATTTGGTAGAAACAGAATGTTGTTAAATGCCATATGTTTGGCCAGTTTCTGGATGCCAATTTACTTTGATTACTGCTGTTGTGTTTTCTGAAACAGACTGAGCCATACCAATACTGGATTGCTTTCGCTCAAGCAATTAGAGCCTTTTAATGATCTTACACATGACTATACTGACCTGAATATGTGACGAGGTTTTTCTCATCTCTTCGAATACGTCAGACAAAGTTAGGTCATCTTATATTTGAGGTTTAAGATGTATGACTGACTGTTACATCGACGGCTGGTGCCACATTTTGTATGTTCTTGTTACAAATGGAGATTTAAACATTAGGCCATGACAGTCCTAGAAAGACTGAGATATGCAGCGAGACAGCAACCATGAACGTCAACATTAGTCGTTCTTTTTCTTCTTCTTTGTCTTCTTTCTTGTATTTGTTGGTGATTGACCAACAGCAAAAGTGGTGCACTGCTGCCACCAAATGGTATGGAGTGGTAGACTCCCGACTGAGTAGATCCTACCGTCCCCGCTAGTGTAACGAAGCCACAGCAGCTGAAATGACTATAATTTCCAACTGTTCTTTTACATTAATTGGAAATACGTATGTGATGCCCTTCTTCACATGTGACTTCTGTTTTAAAAAAAAAAAGTAAACTTATTTACAATATTTCTGTTAAATAGTCATTTATTTCATAATAGAGGGCTAACTCAGGAAATACAATACTGGAAGACTTTACTTTTTTATGTTGTATTTCTTTTGGCACTTTAGCTGTTGTAAAAGTCAACAAATTATCTGAGAAAATTTGTTCCAAGTTGTAATAAGTGACACTGACTATATGAAATCTCAGTAGGCTTTGGGCTGTATTTATATTTACAGCTCCTGGACATTTCAAGTCTTTACATTGTAATTATGGATGAGTTCTGTCTGCTAAAAATACGTCTTTGTCATTGGACTGATTTATAATCATAAACATTATATAATGTTTATGATGTATTATTATATTCAGAATGACAGAGCTTTTCTGTGGAAGTGAGTTTGCACTTTTCCTGATATTCCTGTGTTGTGAGTTTTTCATTTTATAATTACAAACTCCTTGTCCAGAAATGTGTTTTTATTCAGCAGAAACATGGAAATCTAATTTAATTTAATTGAACAGCAGACACAACTACAAAGGAAATACTTTTTAGTGGCTTCAATGGCCATATTTACTTCATTTAAAATAAATAAATAACATTAATAAATAAATCTAGACTTTGAAGGCAACTGTACCATCAAAAAGATGAAAGAGAATGAATAACAGAAAGGTTTATGGGAGACATAAGAGGCTACCCGAGTACCGTGAAACATGATGCTTAATGTGGCAGCATGACGTGAAATGAATTGCCTGTTTTTGGTTGCTACTTTCTTTGCGGAAATAGTCGTATTTGCAAAAAGTTCTGAATGCAATGCATTACCGCTGGTGCTGCCACCTAGTGGATAGAGATAACAGCACTCTGGGAGTTTCTGTTCCGTAACAGCATTCTGGATTCTGCAATTAGGAGGTTAATTGGCGACAGATGAGGGTGTTAGGATTGGGTATAAAAGGAGAATCCGCCAAAGCTCATTGCAGTGTTCAGAAGGTACTGCGTACTTGTCAGGTGGACCTTAATATTACGTAGTATGACACCTTAAAAGTGATAATTATGAGATATATTATGTGAGGTGGACTGTTTAGCCGCACTCTGGAAATATTTCTGATTAATTGAAATGTTGGCATCCTACAAATGGAGCAAATAGCATAACATGCTCTTCTCAGTAGAACCTTACTTTCCTGTGCAGCGACGCTTGATGCACCTTTGTCACACCAATAAGCAGTCAATCGTGTTTCTTTCTGCTAGGTACATAAATAAGGCGGTTCCACCTCTCTGGCCAGTTGACATGTAGCTGCAACGTGATTAGGGGACATTTGTGTTGACGAGGGAATGTGTTCCAACACAATAAACCTAAACCAGTTCAGTTCACCAATGCTTGATGTCACCCCATTCAAAGCAATGCTATTGGCGCTAACAATGTGCGCGTGGGGGTTTGGTCTTTCCAAGCAAAGATGGATTATGGCTCAACACTTTTTTTTTTTTTTTTGCCAAACTCAGTAGAGAATTGTTGAACAATTCAATCAAAAAATTCTAGATTCAAGATTAAGAGCTTGGTTATTTAAACATTAATAGCGCATGACCTGATGAAACGATAAAGGGAGTCTGGTGAAATCTCAATGCAAAGAAGGAAAAGACTGGAAACCTCAGATGGATGTGACTTTTGACTGAACGCGCTTGAAAATGTATTTTTCAGGCCCAGAGTCATCTGTCATCTATGTGCAGAAACGCAGCAGTGATCTCATATCAGATAATGAGAAAGACAGCGGACAAATGTTCTGAGGTCAGATGAATCCTTGTTTCAGTTAAGTGCTACGTTCCAGTGATTGGAGAGTCCATCCAACAAAACGTGCACGAGCCAGCATCTGTGATGTGATGGGATGAGTGTATTGATATCCGTGGTGATGGTGATTTGCATACATGCAGACAGCTTGTTTTGGAATCTTGGACGACGTACGCTTTGCTTCCATCAAGACAACATCTCCTCATGGAGCTCTGCGGTTATCTCTGCAACACAAACCTCATTCTGACTCCACTGGCCGGTCTGCAGCCAGATTTTCTCTTTTCTGCTTTTCGTATTACCTCCACACTGCTCTGCATTTACCCGTGAAAAGGATTAGACGCGGCATCTAGATGTTGCTATAAGTGATGTATTTTTGACGTCATGTAGGAGGTGATGGACAGTCTTGGAAGAGGAAACCACAGCTGACAAAACAGTGTTTGACGGTGCTTCTGCCCGCACATTTGCTTGATGACATTTGATATTTGTTACGATGCCAACTGCTTAACTGGGATATAAAATATGAACTTGTAAAGCATTAAAATCGTGGTAAAATAATCATCTTGATAGTTCCTGCTGGTGTCAAAGGAAAAAAAACTAAGCATTTAAATTTCTATCACTTACTTCCTCTGGCAGAGAAAGCTATAAACATGGCAGCGAAACGAGGATCACTGCTGATGATTCTGCACCTCTGGATTTCAGTCTGACGTCTGCCAGTACCAACAGCCCGTTGCAGGCAGCAGTGTGCCCATTTTGTCATAAAATAGAGCTCGGAAAAAGTTGCTGCCCACAAATGAAGGATAACTGATTGCCTTATGACAGTTTTAGAGGGATAATTATGTGAAAGATGAGGTCTCGGGGGACATGAACAGATGGCACTCAGACAGAGAGACAAGTGATTTATGGCAGCGTTATTCAAAACTGCTTTTTGTATTTGACCTGAAATAATCTTTTATGGAACACAAATAACTTCCATGAAGCTCATTAGTCTTGGACCTAATATACATTATTGTGAACAAAAATGTTTACGTTTCATTAACTAAATTGGTCATTTGTGTTTTCTCTGCGTGAAATAATTCCTTCTTCTTAGTCATGTACTGCAGCTCTATGCGGGTTATGCAAGCCGTGCACCCCTGAAACGTACAACCGCAGCATTTTGCAAACTTCTATCTGGCCGCCTTCTCCTGTGTTGAAATGTTGCACATAAGCTGGATGGGCCTCTTGTCTGTGTTGCAGACCGGATATAGATACTGAATTTGTTCTGATGTATGAAAAATCATCTGTGAAACTCAACTCTGACTTCTTTCAAACATCCTCCTCCACTTTAAAAGATGGATGATCTGATGACAGGTCTCTTCGTCAGGATCAGAAATACTTCCCTAATCACTTAGAAGGAAATTCCATTTATTTCAGATACAGTCAGCAGTGAGGAGTAATAAAATATAAATGTAAAGGAATGTAGCATAACAGGGAAACTGAAATATGAAGAAAATATAGCAGCAATAATGGCATGTATTAAAAATTGAAGCTTCTTCCACTTTTTTTAAGTTAAAGAGCTTTACTGGAGGTTTTTCTACATCCATATGGACAGCATGTTGCATTGTTCCAGATATCTTTGTACATTTCTTTTGTAACTTCCACCCCGAGCCTCCTTTCACAGGTCCTTCACAGTTCCTGTCTCAGGAGTCACCGTCCATGTTTTCTGACCTGATCTGCCTGTCTGCAGGTGCAGTCCTCTTTAACGATCAGTCAGGATCCCATCAACCAGCTCACGATACTGGTATCCTCAAAACTAAAGTAAAAGAAATACTTTTGCTCAGTAGATCAGATCAGTGTGTCCTTGTAGAGTCTCTGAGAGGGTTTAACGTGAAGGCGACAGAGCTGAGACGTTGGAGTCTGGTTGGTGAACAGATAAGACGGCTGCAGTGGAGGAACCACAGTCATCAACAGCTGGACGTCTCTCATGTTAGGTTCAAACTGTACAAGTTTTACAGTCTAGTAAGATTATTTCAAGTGTGAACCAGCACCCAGTGATTGTGGTGGATGATGTCAATCTCATTTACGAATGGTAGGAGACATCTAGTAAACTTGCTCTAATGATAAAGGAAACTGTTCAAGAAGACGGCAATATAACGAAAATGGAATCTAACGATTGTTGCGTCTTCACAAGCAGAGTTAGAGAATAACTGGTGTGTTCAAACACTCAACCAATATCTTAAAAAAATGTAGCTGTGCGTAACACTTTGTGTTGCTTTAAATGCATCATCTTGTCAGTTGCTCTGATTGGTGGCAGCGCTAACCAGCTGCATGCAGAGAAGCAACAGTTGATAGCAGCTCCTGGATGAGGAGGTCCTACAGCTCGTTTTTTGACCCTACATCTGTCCATATGTGGCTCTGATCTGTCAGAGTAGCTTTAAAGAAAAAAAAAAGACAAAAATGACTAAGTCCTGGGCACACATTATTAATTAACCGAAAGTAAATTCTGGCTGCTGAGGTTTCACGGTTTAAATTCTCACATTTTTGATTACAGATGACACAAAGAGCTAGTCTATATGCTCACTGTTTCACAAAAAGCTGGTTTTATTTTGGCAAGCTGTCCCCAAGTTTTTTTCCGCACAGGTTTGTGAAATCGTCTCCAAGCCTTAACAACCTCACCCAACGAACAATTTTCTTAATTTCCTCTGTTGCAACATTTAAACATGAACCATTAAACTGCCTGAGAGGGAAATGAGTGGATGCAGGGCACACGTGAATGATTCATGCTTTCCACGGTGCACGTAATGGCTCAATAAAAGTGTTTTCAGAGTCTTATAATCTATATAGGGCGAGTAAACGGCTCCATCGGATGGAGTGTGGAAAGGAAAAGGAGTTAAATGTCACATCAGCAAGTCACTGCTCAAATGTACAGAGCAGTGTTAAAAGCAAACAAACAACATATGCTACATATCAGTTAAAAAGTAAAACAAAATGCAGAGAAAGTGTTTGTTTTGAAAATAGTTTTTTATTGGCAGTCATTTTGAAGAAAGAATATGAAAAGTCCACTAATTTCTCTATATGATAGTGACTCAACTAGTGACAGCAGATGCACTTCGCATGCTCAAATTGTGAAATTACACGAAATACATCTGCAAACAAACTGATTCTGAGCCTTGAGTGATTCATAAGCCTTCAGTTCCTCCAAAGTGTAGGAACTTTTGTAAAGAACCATATAATTGTACATGTCAGTGTAAAATATGTTGCGAAAATACTTTGGATCGTGGCAGCCCACTGCTCTGGGTCCAGCAGCCCAGATGGGTCAAATGCGGAGAAAGAATTTCCCCACGGGGGATTAACAATAGTAAATCAAAAAAATCAATCAATCAATCAATCCTTTTTGGCTCTCTTATACCACAGAATGATTCCACTGATTGCCACTATTTTCTCCACATAACAACATTTGCAATGGGCATCAACTGTTTCCAGGTAAGTCCACTCCCTATCTCACGTTATCTCATGATTTTCGTCCATTTCTGATGACTAATGTTAGTAACTTCTGTATGGTATCACTTCAGAGCCTAATATACTGCAAATCCAAACCCAAAATATGAGAATCAAAACCCAAAACCCAGAATCTCTAACCAAATCAATCTGCTTGTTGAGACAAGTAATGATACGTCCTTTCACCGCAGTCCCCAAAAGTGCACAATAACACCAGAAAAAGTTGCTAGATAATAAAAAGAGTCTCTACTGAATACTCTCTAAATATAGCGATGAAGTCGCTGCAACACTGCACTTATAAGTAGAAGTTTGGTGTTCTGACGTTGAAGTACAAAGTGCTGAGTCATTCAGCAGCCACTTAGCTGCTAGACCTCAGCTATGCCCCGCCTCCTCTGCTCTTGATTGACACGGCACTGATTTGACACTCAATTCAGAAACAATAAAAGGAAAAAGCGCAGTTGAGAAAGACGATTCGAAAACGGAGATGGTTTTAGAACTGATAGAAGAGAAGAAAAGTTTTGCTGAGAAAGATGATTGAAGTCTCGGTTACAGACTTTTATTTCCTGGTTACAGATTTTTGGGTTTTGACTCGTGGTAGTACATCACTCTCTGAACTGAAACCGGGCTTGTGAGAACACGACTGCTCCAGCACAAATGAATAAGCAAAGCTGTACTGTGAAGCTTGAGACACCAAATGACGACATTGGGTCAAAGTACCCGGATGTTTGACGTCAGTGAATGCTATCCGTAGCGGTCACCAGGCAGCTAACTACTGCTCCTTCCCTTGAATGTAGAAGGTAAACTGAACTCTGCTATGGTTTATATCAGAACCAGTGGTTGAAAGTGGTATTATACAGCTGGACCGTATCTCCAAAGGGCTCTGTTGACGACACAGTGAATTTATGTGTCCAACATAACATCGAAACAGTTATTTTTTCATTAATTACATTGATTTGGTTATCTTTTTTAATAGTTTAAAGGATTCATCTTACACAGAGCAGCTTTAAGGTCAAAGTGGTGACTGTTGCTGGTTTCACATGGAAGCCTCGGGGTTAGAATTAGTCGACATTGTGTTTAAGCGTTGATTTGACAATGACAGATGATTGCGACGTGATCTCCTGCCATTTAGCCGAGCGCTTGTCTGTACGAGCTGATATATTGTGCGTTATTACAGGCTGGCCCCACAGAGTCGTCTTTCCATTTTCTCTAAAATCAGCCTACATGTAGTGCAGCTTGTTCGGAAAACCTGTTATTATCCCTCAGTTTTACGGTAGATCTCTCAACACAAGACCAAATCCAGGCCCATCCCAACACCACAGGCTGAAGCGCATTCAGCAAGATCAAAGGATGGAAACAGCCTTAACTGTTAAACTATGGAACTAGCACTTTCTAGGAAGTGTGTATCTTAAAGTCCCATCAGTCACTAGTTCAAACATCTACACTTTCGACTAATTTATCAGCCATCAGTGCCCTTGAATGACAAAATCACCAACTATGGATGTCTCAGCTTTTATGTTAAAATGTAAACCAACTCTTGACTTGGTTTGTTAGTTGACTATTGAAGAAGGAAGAATTACTCACATACAATCAAAGCAGGGTGGGATCCAAGATAATGAAGATAAAACCTGTTTTCACGTTGCAAAATCCCCATAGATTAGCACAGCAGCACTGCAATTAAACAGAATATTTGTTGAAGCAAGTATTGCATCTGGTTTACAAGAAAAGTTGACAAGATAATTGGAAGTCAAGACAAAGATGAGTTACAGTAGAGCTGAGAATGATTATACACAGTTTCAGGACCCTGATGGAAAGATCTACAGCAGTTTGACATGATCTCCTTCAGAAGCACATAATAAATCCTCCTAACCTGAAATATGATGAGGTGCTGGCCCTACCCGGCTCCAGTTGGATCATAGGACTACACATTTTCACTTGTCTTGGCATAAAAAGACAACGTGTATCTATTCCTTCTAGCAGTTAATCCATTACATGTCAGAATGCTCATGCATACTCGTGTGTGAACAGAATGTCTGTAAAAAAAAAAAAAAGGTTGATTTAATTTCACTTTATCTTCTACTTTCATCATATCTTTCTCTTTTACTCCGTTCTCCTCCACCATTACTTCAGCTTTTCAATGCAAACTGCATTCTGGGATAAATTGCTGTGTTAATTCCCATTCAAGTCTCCACTGGATGCATCCTTGATTAAAACAAGCGGTGCAAGAATCCATCTGGGGGTTTGTGCTGCGCTGGTGTTTGAGTTGGAGGAGCTCTCCAGCTGCAGCTGATGACGTTTCACAAGAACTCAAGCACAGACGAGGACGCGCACTGAGGAACAGCTGGAGCCTCTCAGAGGTAAAGATGGGGAGAGATACTGCAAACTGCAAAAAATAAGAATAAAAAAGCAGAAAGACCTCTGAGAACAGGGAACAAGAGCCTTAAGATCATGGATGGATCAAATGGAGATCAAAGCCTATATCAGACAAGAATGAGAAACATTTCAGTCCCAAATCTCCATAAACTGGTCTCTTCAGCTCAGGACTGTCGTTAAAGATGAAGAGCTCTTAGACAGTAATCAACTTTATTAAGATGATACATTTTCATCATTTTCTGTGTTTCAGTGTGAATAAAATATGACTTAATTCAGTTTTTAGTAACGTTTTAAACAGCGTGCCAACTATTTTGGAAATGGGGTTGCTGTGTTCCCATCCAGAAGTTAGGACACACCTCGGGTGTGTACCATCTTTTGAGAGCTACTATAAATTAAAGACCACGGCTGTGCTGTGATTTTGCCGAGTACATACAAAATGATTTATCAGAGAAAGTTGCAAAGTTATGGTGCTTTTATATAGAGTATTATTTAGGGTAACAGTACACATGTGCAAGCAGCTCATACGTAGCTTTTCTTCTTTCTTTTTTTTTTCTGCCGCAGACTGAGGAGAGAAGAGAGCAGATAAGAGTGAGTGTTGCTCAGATATGAAAAATAGAGCTGAATGGATCAGAACAGCAAGTGAGTTAGTCAAACAATAATGACTGGAAACTGTGGTAGAACTGCTGCTCCAGCTCCCTCAGAAACCAATTTACCTCATGGAAATCTCACAAATTCTTGATTCTGCACTTTTAATTCATTGTCTGTTGGTATCGGCACGTCAAACTAGACTAGTTGATGATCAGTTGCAAGAAAAAAAAGGCTACACTTGTGTTGTTTCATACACCACATATAGAAATATTCACTAAAGTTTCCTTTTATCAGTTTCTATTCTATTTGAAGGAATGTTTGATTTTAAGGAAGCATTATCTAGCTCTAGCAAAAAACAACAAAACACACAAAAAACCTCCAATCCAGGGGGCTGTGGATACGATGTTAAACAACAATGATGAAACTGGCTCCTGGAGCTGCAGCAGATGTCAAACAAGAATGACAGAAGAGAAAAAAAGTCCATGCAAGAGACTGGTCTTGGACAGTGTCATAATCCTGTCTGTATGAGGACGTTACCAAGGTTCTTAAACAAAGCTTTGTTTCCAAATAAAAATGAAAGCATCAGCGGATCATCCGCTTCCACCTTAACATGTTTCCTGCTTCTTCCTCTGTCACACCAGCCAGCTGCATTTCTTCTTCCATCACATCCAGACGTCATCTCTTTGGTCTTTTTCTCCTGCTAGCAGCTCCATCTACCAGTGTATCCACTACCCCTCCTTTCCTTTCTGTGTCTAACCTCTTGTTCTTCATCCAAGACGTCGAACCCTGGCTATTCGCTGAAAAAGGATGATGAAGAAATATCGGCAGGAAATTCAAAAACGAAGAACGAGACATAGTTACATATGATGAGAGGTAGACATGAGGCTACAGCGTAGCCTACACCGTCGGGTTCATAACTATGGCGTAGCTACATCGTAGCTTTGATGCAGAAGCTTGAATCAGCCTTCAGTCTTATCTATCCTCGTCACCCGAGCGTTTTATAACACGTGGCATGAATGTTGCCCCCATGAGCGTTCTTGGTGCTACATAACTTTTACATGAGTGAAAAAATGACTTCTTTCCAGGAATGAGGGCAATAAAGCAGAAGTTGCTGCAACTGTTGAATGTTGCAGCCATCTGTTTGCAGAAGAAAAAAGAGAGAAAAAGAAATATGAATACCCAAACTGATGTTCATCACCAATTAATACAGTCAACCAGTAGTCTAATCCTCCGACCACCACGTTTATATCATTTTGGACCACATGTGTGAATGTACATATATATATGTACATACATAGAACTGAATCTAATGAACAGATATGTGGATATCTGACTATCCTGGTCTAGCACCTAACCGTCTTTATATCTGCCTCCTCCACGTGTGCTTCCCGTCTCTTGATTGGTGCTGCTGTCTCCCAGCCACATGAACAGTCTGGTCTCAGGACTGTTCTTCTGACACGGGTAACTCCAGATATGCTTCTCCACCCACTCCACCCTGGCTGCACTCTCTTCTTCCCCTCTTTTTCTTTTTTACATTCACCATTGCTCTGCACAGTTGAGTCCAAATATTTAAACTCCTGCACCTTCTTCTTCTGCCTGCTTCTCTTACATTTACGCTCATCTATTGTCTCCCTGACTGCATATCTCCACCTCTTCAGGTTTCCTTCTGTCTAATGCAAATAACTCATTGTACAATTCAATAACTATAACTAATCTTGAATAATATGAAAGTTTTCCTTGTTTTCATCGCCTGGTGCAAAGACAGGCTACTGCACTGATGTTTACATTATTTATTTCATGCTGCGTTCCTATTGGTTGGTTAGCTGACAGAGATCGTAGAGGCAGCGACAGACTGTCACACTCTGAGACGATTCCTCCAAATATCTGACACTGCTGACACCTGTCTCAGTCCGTCTTTGGTTGCAATCTTTCATCTTTGATCCTGTCTTGCTGTGAGATGTATCGCCGCCATTTTTGAGTCAAAATAGTTGATTTTTCCCACGATTGTCCACCACTCAGCTGGTTGTGTATGCACACAGACGTGAACTCATCTCAAACTGCAAGTACATCCCAGGCCTCATGGTCACACAGCAGAAGCTCACTTCTTTTCCCTGAAGCTTTTTGCAACTTAAAAGTAAAATGTATACAACATAGGTATGTAATTTCTCTTAAACCTTTATTTAACCAGGAAAAGCACATCATGCACTGCACATACAAAAAGAAGCAAAAACAACAACAGCATATAACATTTGCAGCCAGAAATCTCTGCCTCCAAAGCACTTAATTTAAAAGCGTCCAGAGACCAACTGATTTGTCTTTAACTCAGTCTGCAATTTGTTCCAAGCTGAGGAAGCAGATTCTACTCATCATAGAGTTTTAAGGTGTTGAGTAATGGAATCTATATTTGACAGTCGTATAAAACTCTGTATTCTCGCAGACTGGGGGGTGGTTCCCCTTTTTAAGAAGGGGGATTGGAGGCTGTGTTCCAGTTTCAAGAAGAGAGACCAGTTGAGAGTTAAACCTCACATTGAGGAAGAACAATGTGGGCTCCATCATGGCTGTGGAACACTGAACCAGCTCTACACCCTCAGCAGGAGGAAGCACAAAGCACATGTGGATTTAGAGAAGGCATTTGACCATGACCCTCGGGGTGAGATCTGGAGGGTGCTTCAGGAGTACTGGGTTCTTCACTCGCGGTTATTACAGATAAAGCAAGAATTTGGCAGTAGTAAGTTGGATTCATTTGCAGTGAGAGTTGGACTCCTTCAAGGCTGCTCTTTGTCACTGATTCTGTTCATAACTTCTGTGGACAGTTTGGCCACCTCAGGACTGCGTCTCTGCTTTTTGTAGATGATGAGTTCCTGTTGGCTTCATCTGGCTGTGATCTGTGATCTTCAGCTCTCACCGGAGCTGCAGTGTCTGAGCTCAAGTTCTTGTTCACGAGTAAGAGAATAATGAACTTAGACAACTGGCGGGTGAATTAAGAAGCATCTGCAGTAATGTGAACTCTGTACCAGTCTGTTGTGGTGAGGAGAGAGTTGAGCCAAGAGCCAAGACTCTGTTTACCAGTCGATTTACGCTCACCTCTGGGTGACTGGACTCGCCCTTAAAGAGAGTGAGAAGCTCAGTCATCCAGGGCGAGGACTTGAGAGGAGCCAGCTGAGGTGATTCGGGCATCTAGTTTGGATGCTTCTTTGCAGAGGTGTTTCAGGTATATCCAACCGGGCAGAGGCCCGAGGGCAGACTCAGGACACGCTGGAGATATCATGTCCCTCAGCTGGCTTAGGAATACCTCGGTATTCTCCCAGAGCAGATAGAGAAGGTGGCTGGAGAGAAGGAGATGGGGTCTCTTTGCTGAGGTTGTTGCCCCCAGACTCAGATTTGGATATGGGTAGATAAAGGTTCTACTCAAAGTTTAGTGTCTCCAATGGGAGCACTCTGAACTATTTTTCTCAGCAGATATTTTTTTTCTCCTTTCTTCTTCTCCTTTTTGCTGTTCTTCTCAGGGTTCATCACAGCAAATCATCTGCCTCCATCTAACCCCAGTCCTCTGCATCCTCTTCTTTCACACCAACTAACTTCATGTCCTCTTTCATTACATCCATAAATCTCCTCTTTGGTCTTCCTCTAGGCCTCCTGCCTGGCAGTTATACTGTCCCTCCTCTGTACATGTCCAAACCATCTCAGTCTGTCCTCTTTAACTTTCTCTCTAACATGTCCTGTCCCTCTGATGTCCTCATTATCCTATCCATCCTCGTCACTCCCAAAGAGAACTTCAGCTTTTTACCTGCTACCACCAACTCTGCCTCCTGTCTTCTCTAAACTGGACAGCATAACAGGTCTCACCACCTTCTTCACTTTTCCTTTCATTCTTGCTGATATTCTTTCATCACACTTGACACTTTTATCCACCTGTTCCAACCTGCTTGCACATTGTCATGTTCGAACATGAGTGGAGAATGGAACCGTTGTCACCACCCGTCAGTGACGATGCCAGAGAGCAAAACAAGCGCCCCTGCCTGGAAGAAGGCCATCTCCTGGCCTACTAAAAAACTAGCGACCTGGGTTTCCTCAGACTGCCACAGACACAAGGCAGGAAAGGAGCACTGTCCAGCTCATGGTTTGATGTAAAGATCCCACTGATATGAACTGTCGATATTTGATAAACTGTGCAAAAACATTCAAGTGAAGACTTTAAAAAGTACAATTTTGTCATTTATCATGATATAAAATGCTAAAAACTATTTGATACAACAGTGAATACATAAAAAATACATTTAAAATGTGATAAGTTTAAAGCTTTGAGTTTAAAATGTGTATTTAAATACTTTTAAAAGTAAACATTTTGTATTTTTGTGTTTCTAAGGTTATCAACCTGTTTGACCATTTCATCTGTTTTACCTGGTACCAACTATATTCAAAAATCATCAGCTGAAACCTGGAAAACTTAAGTATATGGAAAATAAACTGAAGAAAAGATGTGAACGAGTGTCTTTTCGTGAAAAGAATTTCAAGTTGAGCTGGACTGAGCATTATAACTTGACACAAAGGCTTCTTCACCTCTTTTCCACACTCTCTGTTTGCCTAGACTGTTGACCCGAATTAAGGCATGTCAAATTCTTATATCATCCTGGGTCACATCATCATCATTAAAGGTTATATATTTTTTATTTTCTCAGGAAGCTATGTTGTCATCCTGGGCTTGGTCAGGTCATACAAACAAAAGTGTTTTTTTTAATCTCATAAAATCTCAAATTTCACAAAATGTACAACTTTTATGATAAAATTAAGGCTTTGTAGTAAAAGAAAACTTGAAAAAATACTTACATTTTCATAAAATCAGTTTTGTTGTAAAATTAAAAATGTTAAAAGATCAAGAATTTTCCCACCAAAACAACCAGGACTTTTCATCAATCACAAATGTCACAAAATTGTGACTTTTTTTTTTTTTTTTTTTTTTTAACATTTTTAACATAAAAGTTAGAAGTCCTCAAATTGCAAATTTCATTATTTTTGTTCTAAAATCATGACTTTTGTCATAAAACTGTAAATTTTATAAAAATCCAAATTTTGGGATAAATTGGCAACTTTTTGTTGTAAAACCTAAAAATGTTTGCTAATCGTGACTTTTGGTATCCTGGCTGTTGCACATCAGTTATTCCACTTTCTGATTTCATTACCGAATCAAACGGACATTTTCCGTGTAATTTATAAAACATTTTGCATTCGTCATTCGAATACTAGAACGTGTAGCTGTGATTGTAAATGCTACCTTCAATGCTCTAATTTTTTTTTAAACATGCTGTCAGTGTAAAAGTGAATTCCTGGAAAAATCATTTTATTGTATGACGAGTTGAAATTTTACGATTCGTGCTATCACACAGCAACTAACGACTGAGCAGAATTCACCTCGAGTTTCCAGTTTTCTTTTTAAAAGTTTCGTTTTCCCATTTGCCAGCTGACTGTGAACACAGCACAGCGGTTGAGGTTGGGGAGAGCGAGGTGGGTGTGACGTCATGGCCCCCGTCCATGTTTGAAGAAGAGAGAAAAAAAAGTTTTGTCGTTTCGACAAACTTCAGGCTGCGTTTGGTGGATGTTGACAAGTAGGGGAGCCGAGACGGAGGACGACGTTAATTTAGAGCGGTTTAGTTCGCTTTATCACCTTAAAATGATGTAAGGTGTATCTGTAATTTAAAGTTACAGCGGTTCTGAGTCGGCGTCTCACTCGTGAACATCTAATTAACCTGTCGTTCAACGCGGTAACGGTCGTTGCTCCCGGCTGGTGCTTCTGGGGTCGTTTTGATTCATGTAAATCATTTGTAAAGGTCCCCCCTTTTCCCCCTCTGTGCCTCTCTTTTGAGAGCCACTCGTCCTTCTCCGGGTGGTCTCGTATGAACCGCGGCGTGGCGGTGACGAGGGGTCCGGACCTCCGCCAGCGGAGCCGGGCTTCATGATGAAGATGCCCAGAGGAGGACGCCTGTTCCTGGCGATGTGCGTCGGCTCGCTCTTCGTCCTTGTTCTTTACTTCCAGAGCATCACTAAACCAGGTGAGACGCTGAGCATACTCAACATTTTTAAAGATAAGAAAACACTACCCGTTTTTATTTTTTATTATTATTTTAAGTATTTGTATGAAGCTTTTGTGTGTGATTACGTCACAAACCGCGATAGATGCAGTAAAATAACCACAAGTGAAATATATAGTCTTTTTTTTCACTCTTTTGGGAAAAAAAGGGTTAATTCATTTCATTACACTATGCTGACAGTTGGCGTGTGTGCGCGCGTGCGTGTGTGTGGTGCTGGGTAATCAATCAAAAACTAACCGAAAGCAACATTAAGAATATATAACCGAAACTTATCTCTTTTTTCTTTTTTGAATACTTAAGTTTGCCTTTTTCAGTTTCAAAAATTAAATTGGTTATGTTTTCTAAGCATAATTGGCTTATTAAATTGCTGTTTATGATTACGTTTATAATAGATATCGTATCACGTCATTAACCTGCTACATGTGTCTATGTACAGTCATATATTTAAAAATGTGCTCTTTCATTAGAAAATAAGCCACTTTTAATTGTTATACATATTGAGAAAAATCAGAATCTGTGGGATCTTCACAGCCAACATGTGTCAAACTTAACGCCTTCGGGCCAAATGCGGCCCACCGCTTCATTTCATAACATCTCTGAGAAAAACTCAATGTGATTGCCCATTTGATTCGGTAGATGGTTTATGTCCAAAAGTCATCAAACATTTGCAAAAGATTTTATTAAAAGCAAAAGTTGCAGTTATTTTCTCAGAACTTGGGATTTTTGTCAAATTTACTTCTTTTTTTTTATAACAAAAATTCATTATTTTGGCACAAAATTGCAATTTTATGTCAAAATATTTGAAAAAGTCTATCTTGATATGCTTAAAAGTATTGACATTTGTGATTGTACAGTAAAACGTTTCAAATTTCCAAAATTTTACAAAAAAAAATAATCAAATTTTACTTTACAAGAAAAAAAATTGTGATATTTATTACAAAACTCAAATCAATGACAAACGTTTCACGTTTTGTGAAATTTGTGATTTTTAAAAAAAAAGAGATGACATTGCAAAATTCACAACAAAAATTATTTTCCTAACAAGAAAAACGTTTTAAAATTTGTGATTATATGAGGAAAAAAATAGATTTTAGTCCAAGAGCCTCACTGTTATAAAAGTCACAAATTTTGTGGAATTTGAAATTTGTCAAAAATTAACTTCTCTAACGACTGAGGTTTTTTTTTTTTTTTTTTTTTTGTTAGATCTTTTTTCTATCTTGTATTTTATTAATGACCAGTCAAGTATAAGCCTTAGACTAATTGCACCTTATTTTTAATTTTAGAGACTATTGTGCTGTTGTACCTGTGCACTTTGTT
>JBAMYA010078991.1:0-23706 GCA_037176975.1 Arrhamphus sclerolepis | reverse complement strand
TATATACGTACACTTAGGATCACATAAAAAGAAAATATGGGTAAAAAACACAAAATGAAAAACAAACTAAATAAAAATGGACAGACAAATAATGATTAAGTTGAAATAGATTTTTATTCATAGCACAGACAAAACAAACAAACAAAAAGTGATGAGGTTTTAATCTTAAAAAGTGTTCAACTTCAGAGTGGGCCAAGGCCACGCTAGCAAAGAAAAGAGAACTAACTGAAATAACCAAACCTACCCATTTAAAACTTAAAATGCCAAACGGTAATCATTTCTGTTTATGTCCTCATTAGGTGTACGGCTACTTTAACACGGGGCCCCTGCGTGGTGCAGTGGTTTAAGGCGGCGGCCCACACACAGAGGCCACAGTCATCCTGCAGTGGTCACAGGTTTGATTCCTGGCCTGCAACCCTTTGTTGGTGTCTTCCCTCTCCTCCCTCTGCACCACCTTCCTGTCTCTCATACTGTTAAATAAAGACCACTAGAGCCACCAAATCTTAAACAAACAAACAAGCAAAAACCATTCTGTCACAAGAACTGAATGCAGACACAAAGACACTCTGAGAATGCTCATTTTAATACCCCATGCTAACAAATCAGAACCACAATGACAAACAGACTGCAACATAAATGCTTAATAAGCACCTCTATTTCTCAAATAGTGACTCGTACTGGATCCATTTCGTCACCGGTCAAAGAAACAAAGGCATGAGGAATTAACGGCAAAAAACTGAGATCAGTTTCTGTTTTACAGTTTTTTTCAAACTCAGAGCTTTGCTCTCAAAAGAGAAAATATTAATTAAATCTTCACCGGTAGAAGTTTAAGAATGTTTATCCTCATTTCTGTCAAGATCAATCAAATACCCTGGCATATGGCAATCAAAGTACTTATGGTTATGAAAAACACACACTTTTTTTTTTATTTGGACAGAGAAAAACACACTTTTATGAGTAGAAGTAGACTCGTCAGTTAAAACTTCACTTTCTGTTCAGTTATCATGCCCTCTCATTTTTTGAATTCCTCCAGCAAAATAAGTCCTCTTAAATCCTAAACGGTTTTCAGGTTACACAAAGAACACCACTTATTAAACAAGACTTTTTTTTTTTCTTGCACAAATTCAACAAATATTTGATTGGCAGTAAAATTTTAGTAAAACTCCTCCAGCAAAATAAGTCCTCTCAACTCCTAAAGGCTTTTCACTTTACACGAAGAACACCACTTATTAAACAAGACTTTTTTTTTTTTCTTTGCACAAATTCAGCAAATGTTTGGTTGGCAGAAAAATTTTAATCAATATGCTTCAGGGACAAGTTCATAAGCCTGCAAGACTTTTTTTTTTTTTAAAAAAAACAAAAAAACCTCACAGTCCAAACTCTGCTCAGTTGACAAACTAGAGGAAGCTTCTTGGGCTTTAACCAAACATTTACTCTGCAACAACATGGTCATGAAGTCAATGGACATGAGCTCAAAATCATCAAAATATGAGTATGTTTCGACTTAAAGAATCAGCTTAGAAAAATGTGCCCTTTGAAGTTAGAGTTTGAGAGAGAAACGCGAATAATGTCACATAGTTACATGTACCACAAAGAGTCAAATTCACTCAGAAACAAAATGGCATCACTTGATTCACTCTTTCCAATTTAAAGAAAAACAACTCAAAATATTAGTCCACCACATCTTTGTTAAATAAAACAACTGTTGAACAGGTAAAACTTCCATCTTGTTTTGTGGGTTAATGAAACAAAAGTGGAAGACTGTCACATAACTGGCACCACTTGCAAGATCATCACCCCAATGGTGAAGTGTGGTGGAGGACATGACGGCAACTATAAGACGACACGATCTAATTACATTATCTCAATAAACGTAATGGAAGAGCCAAAGAAGAAAGTGAAGAGTTTTATGTCAGAAAAGGTGAGAAAGTGACAGAGTGATCAAACAATGTACGTGAGTCAGTATTGGACGGTCATGCACTCTCTGGCGTGAGCTAAGAGAAGCGGAGCGAGTCGGATGGCGTGCTAGCCTCACTGCTATTGGATTAGCAAGTCGTATTCTCACCTGTTGTCTCACTGGTTCATAGTTTACGTCGTTATACAAGCCAGGAGATGAGGTAATGTGGCCGGCTTCCATAGCAACAATGCTGACATCGGTGGGAACAGACAATGCACTTCTCAACCAGAGAGGGAGCTAAAGAGCACAATCTGACATGAGACGCTGTGGACTTACTGCAAGAGGGCCGTTGAGACCACACATCCTCTGCAGAGAGAAATTTTGAACATTGTGCAGCTCTGATGCAGAGTTTCCGAAAGGGGTTCATATATTTTTTCTTACAGCTGTAACACACATACACACACATACGCCCTTGTGTTTTATATGCCACAACAGCTTTCAAAGAATGTTTCTACATGCTTTTTCTAGAGACCCAATGAAAACCAGTTTCATTTCAGCATAAGGTCAGTTTACACAAAGAGGCACATGAAAAATGTCTTTATGTCACATTTAACATCTCAGAATAAAAGTCCAAAAGGCATGATACGAAAGGGGGGGAAAGTCAACAAATGCCTTTTAAATCTTGCAACCCACAATGCAGACCATAAATTGAGAGATGCATTTGTTACCTAAAACATAAAAGAGTTTGTTTTTCTTGGAGGGATGACCAGGAACTGCAGGAAGAAAGGGCTGAGTGATCGCAAAAGATCTGAGAGCGTTCAATTACTGTCACCACAGGTGTCCACTGGACTCAGGATGAGAGAAAATGGAGCAAACCACTGTCAGGACTTAGTGTTAGACGGCACGTACAGGCTGCCGAAGGAAGCAAAGAGAGGAATAGTGAGCAGAATCCCAACAACTTGCTCTAATGAGATTGGCATGCACTCCCTGCATGCATTAGCTTCAACTTATCTGTGTGAAATGTAGATTCTCAGAGATGACAAAACCAATAGGATTAGCCTCTGAGATCTTTTGTCCACCTACTGTATTTCTGGTGTTGCAGTGTTATACTTCCACCCCACGCAGTTATTAGAATACCAGGCTCATAAAGAAGAGAACGCTTCCTGTCATTTTGTTTAGAAATCTGTTGAAGTTAACTTTACAGCCAATTATGTTGTGAAGCTTTAGTGTATTATTTTGGTTTGTTTCCTCAGCTCTTTTTTGATTTGTGGTGTAGCTCACGGTGAGTCTGCTTTTTCACAAGATGCTGTGCTCAACATCACGCAATTAAAACTTTAATTAGGCTGAAATGAGAAACTGTCTCTGATGCTTAATTTCTCATTTACTCATGTAAGGGAGAGGATATGAAGTCTCATTAAACTCTGCACACCAGGACACAATCTAGATCTGCTAAAAGACCTACACCAACTACTTGCAAATTCTTTGATCTAGTTAAGATCTGTAATTAGAAAAACATGAATATGTGTGCATTAAACCATTTTAGTTTTGATATATTTTAGTTTTCACACATAGCTGTGGTGAAAATGTTGATTTGCTTTTTGAAATAAGATTATGTGTAAAGTCATTCAATCACCTGAAATTAGAGTCATCACGCACATTAGTGCATTAACACCTGTAAAGTGTTAGAAAGCTGCCCACATCTTCAGTATTTGTGGATCAGATTTGTCCTGGAATTTAACTTAAAATACTGGAGAAAATACTCAAAATACTAAAAGGTCAGCAGTGACTGTAAATATCACTTTTTTTGGGCCCCATAGTGATATATCCTACAATACACCACATTATAGATTAAGAAAACTTGTTAAATTCACTCATTTTATTTTCTGTACTGTGCTATCCAAGTCTAGATGACTTGTATGTATGTATTGTTTTTGTTTTTACTTAAATTTATTAACTGTTGTGACTTACATTATAACCATTATTTCAGAATAGTAAGTGCAAACTGAAAACTGAACATTAAATTCATATCCATAAATTCATAAACTATGAATTGAACACCGTGTGTGTGTGTGTGCATGTGGTTTTCATGCATGAATCCAGTATGAATATTTTAAGCTGATCCCTGTCCAGGTTTTTCTGTACTTGTTGGGAGGGGCAGGACTGGCCTCCCTTGGCGTCCTCCGTCTGGTTCCTTGTGCAGGATGCTGGTGTGGCTTTAGCCTGAAGCTCTCTCACCAAACTGACAGAGGCTTGGGGTCAGGGCAGCCAACGGCGTCTTTCAGTGAGGGTATTTATCAGAGACCTCAAGAAAAAGCCCTGTTGATATCTCGGGCATGCAACACAGCATATCTAGTAGGCCCCAGAGTCATTTTGATAGTGTTCTCCGTTGGTGCTCTGTACTGAGTCTCATTAGGGCTTGGTGACCATGAAATGTCACCTTTTTCTGGATTTGAAGACCTCTCTTTGAACACCTGTGTCATTTGGGTCTTCTTCTTTATCAGATGTGTCCTCTTGCTCAGGATCATTGAACATCATCGCTCTCTCTTTTTGAGAGGCCTTCAGAATTTATGACCATTGCAAAAACTGCTTATGCTTTATCAAAATAGATGTTAATGAGGATACCATAAAGTAGAAAAAAAAGCAACTGGTACTTTTTACAAACAGTTCAAAATGGGTAAAATTTGATACAAACACAATATGAAAGGTTTAAATCCTCACCACCAAACTTGTCCCTTTTTATACATTTGCTGCAGTGTACTGCAATGTGGAATAATTTCATGCTTCTTCTTAGAAGAAAATCAATGAGTAAAATCCCCATAAAGTTCCTAATGGTTTGAAAATCTAAGATATCAGAAGAGCTTGGCTATGATCTTGAATGTTTGGCCTCCTTGAGATAAGGGAACAGTAAAAACTGTTTGTTCTCTGACTATTTATTTTGCTTTTAAATCGAGAAACTGAAACATAAACCAGTTATCTACATACATGCCCATGCTTTTAGCTATGCTGAACCTGATGCAGTCCTGTGCATCTGAATTTTCTATTTTTTTTCTTTTCTGTGGCATTCTTTGAATACAAACAGACTGCTTCTTTTATTTTTTTTAAGGCTGGCTCTTGCATTTCAGGTTCAAGGACTGTTCCTACTGTTGCATAGCTTAAAAAGATTTTGGAGGGGATGAAAGTGATAATCTGCTTTCGAGTCACTCCCAACTGTGCTTGCTTCTTGAGCCGCACAGACTCCTCTTTGAATCAAAAATGAGGGTTGCTTTCTTGTCACTGTCTGCCTGTCAACATACAACAGCGTTTGACTCATGATTGGAATCCTCTCTTAAGACCAAACAACCACACTGAGAGGACTAAACAAACCAGCTGCAGAGTGAGGAGTCGATCAGTATTCTTCCCTCGTACCTGGACACACCAACACGCTAGCCAGTTCTGTGGTTCACAGTCCCACATCACCATGCACATCGTTAGTATTCTTGTGTGCTGAAATCTTGTTTGCCCTCCATGTCACAGCTGTCATGTCTTCCTCTTATATCTCTACCCTCAAGTTAAGGTGTGATTCAAGCAAAAGGGAGCAAACAATGAATATAATTGAGGTAAATCGCTTAAACTTCTATCATTACACAGGTGTTACCACAACTTGAGAGTAAAAATGTATGTTTAAAAAAAAAAAGAGATTTCTAATCATGCTGACCTTAAGCAATCACCAATCATAGTCAATTTTCTGTTATATCTAATTCACTTTATCTAATTTCTTTTAAAAGTGCCTGTTTTAAGTTTATGTCAAAAACCCACCAGTAATAAATAGACAATTGCAAAGCAAATAAAACATACATTTGCGTCCTTAAAGAATTAGCAAACAGCCACCTTATTTTAAAGCTTAAATGTATTTATTTATGATCTATTTATTTATTTTCAGCCGTTTGGCTCCATATGTGAAGAATCTAGTTAGAGCAGCGTCAAGTTGGCAAACTGCAATGCCACTTCTGACCACATGGGACCTCATGGCTCTGCTTTTCAGTTTTTCAAAGAGCTTTTGACAATGCTGTGCTAACAAATCGGGACGGTCAAGCGGTTCTTGTAATGACAGTTTGTTACACTAGAGGTGCAATTTGCTGAGTTTTACATCAGAGAATAACACATCAGCTTCCTCGTGATATGCTGCTCCCATCTGGTCAGAAGTAGTATTGCTAGAGTGGCTTTAAAATTAGGTAAATACAACATCAGACAAACAACAAAAAAAGGGCATGTTCCATATTTTCATGATCTTATTCAACAAAAAGAAAGTATGCAGAGGCAGAATGTTTATATTAGGGTTCGTTGGTTGGTTGGTTGGATGAGGATTAAAAAAAATATTGTTTTAAATACCAAAAACACAGTATATCAGACATATTTATACATTGACATTTAGAGGATGAGTGGCATATACTCTTGATTAAAGGACCATCAGCAAGTGTGAGAACCTTGGAAATTTGAAAAAAACTGACTCACTCACCAACAAAGCTGTGTAAGTCTCAAACTATAAATATATCCACGAGCTTCACCTTAGAATATATACATTTCAGGTTGCATTCATAATGTTTAAAGTTAATTAAAGTACATTGGTCCGTTGGAAAAGATGTCCTCACACCATTCCAGTCCCTGGAGTCTTAGCTTTCAACAGGCTAGTGTGGTTGTGCATGTAGCAGCTGGCCGCTAGAGCAGGTTTTCAGAGGCACACTACATTCTCTCTTGTGTTGTCAAAATAGTCTTCATAGGCTTAAAGCTGACCTTTTTCCTTTTCATCTAGTGTGTTGCATGTGTGGGCTATCATACATTTTACAATTAAAAATGACTTGAACTTAGCGTCACCTTCCCCTTAATCCAGGGACACTCATTAGCTAAAGGTTAACACTATCTACATCGCCACCTTCATCATTAGGAACTTTTTTCTCCACATTCATGAGTTCTGGAGGCATGAATCTGCAGACATGGTTTTTGATGGAGGTTAGAATGAATACTTTCGAGATTAATCTTGTTTTTGCACACATCACAGCTTCATTTTATTATTTCCTCTGATGACAAGCAGATATAGAAATCTCTGGTAAATACCCAAAACACTGTCAGACATAAATCCATATGAGGTGGAGGCCAGGGTGGATTGATGGGTATGGGCTTCAATATAAGCTGATGTCACTGTGACCAAAATTCTCCTGCAAGAATCAACATGGCAGTCAGACGTCGCTGGACGTTTCCTGTAACTTTTGGTTTCCCTTCTCTTTTCTTTCCTTTTTTCCCCACCTTCATTTTCTAACATTTTTTTTACAACTTAAACATGATCGTCCTACCCACCTAGATCATCTGGAGGATTACATCTACAGCGTTTACAATCAGCTGTGCACCATGGGCTGCTCCAGCAAAGCTAAGAAGCCCCGCAAGCCCCGCATGACTCACCCACTCCCTCAGATGCCTCTTCATCTCCTAAATCGCAGAGCTCCTCGGAGGTAAACGAACTTGAACTCATCTCCATAGATCAAAAACTGTCATCACTGGATGCCAGAGTGGCGCTAATTGAAGTTCTCCGCTGAGAGTTTCAGCAGATGCAGTCTGGAATTTACCCAGTATCAGATAGAAACCCTCACTCAGGAAAACAAATCTCTTCACCTGTCAGTCAACAATCTAACAACCCAGCTATCCTCCATCAACCATCAGCTAGTCTCTGTTACTCCCAAAAATAAAATGGTGAAAGAAACAATCCTTAATTTACATCACGCATCATGACGGACAACTTGATCTTTCACCCCATCCACCATCTGGGACCCCGGCAACAAAACGCCACCAGATCCAGACCCACCGTCGCAAAATTGGAACATGACTAGCAGAAAGAAATGGTTCAGCGACAAGGACAGGAGTTGAAAAATACAAAACTCTCCATTAATGATCAGTTTCCACAAGACATCATCCAGAGGCATAAACTGCTTTTCCCCATCCGACGACAGATGATCCAGGACGGTAAGAGAGCCGTTATCTCAGTAGATAAGCTTTACATCGAAGGATAACTGTACAAAAATAAGGATATCAACCCCTGGCTTTTCTAACTCTCTTTAAACTCTGATATATGCATACAGGGATTTCAAAACCAATTTAATTCTCTCGTAACACACATTTATCCCCCCTCCTTCTCCCCCAATAAATATTATTGTATCTTAGTCTCACTCGCCTCACGCGTATTTTATGTATGGACTGTTGTTTATGGTTTCACTTAGTTTTATGTCTCGTTTGTTAACTGTGTATTTGTTTTGTCTTTTATTGTTCTGCATTTATTACATGCACACACACACAAACTTAGATAGACTGATATCAACACATGTGCACTGTGGTGGTGGGCTGTGGTTCTGCTCAGCTGCAGAGGAGAGGTGAAGCTGCAGCTCAGGAAACAGCACCTGGGAGGGCGTGACTGACACACCTACACTGCATGTGCCATTCAAGCTCCCTCTATTTCACCACCAGCACCCTGGCTCTCATGGAGAAGACAAGCAGACCAACAATCAGACCTGTAGGTGTGTTGTCTTGGACTGGACAGTGCAATAAATAAAGACCAGCAAACTGAAGTGCTCTCATGGAGTTTTGTGCGCTGACTCGGACCCTCGTAGCTGGTTTTTGCTACATACACATTCACACACACAGACGTATTCATTCAGCTATGGTCAACTTACACACACATTTATACTTGTTTAACATTCTCTCAACAACTACTTCACAAAGGAAACAGTCGTGCAGTTGTCTTGCAGACAAAATGATTTAAGTTCTTCGTCATCTGGACAGTTTACAAGCGGATATTTGTTTACAACAGGAAACACCCCTCTCTGATTCAGTTCATAAAAAATTAATATCACAATTTATTTCACTCATTTTCAGCTTAATATAATTCAAGAAGGGGAGGGGTTAGTATCCTGATAAACAAAAGAATCCGATTCAACCTCAATGTAACAATCACAGACCCAGAAGGACGCCTTATCATCTTAAATATATCAAATAACAACAGACCAGCAACAACTGGAAATATTTATGGGCCCAACAGAAATGATTCAGAGATGGATTCATCACTGTCTTGGATTTTGTTTTTTCCAGCCATTTCAAATTTTTCCAACTGTCCAGTGACAATAGGAGGTGATATCAAAATAGCACTCAAATGCATCAATGGACAGATCCAGTCATACAAACAATAAACTTATTTGGCAATCCACAGATACAATAAAATGGCTCTTGAATAATTTTGGTCTTGCCGATTGCTGGTGGTTACAACACCCAGCAGCCAGAGAATTTTTTTTACTCTCACCTGTGCATCGCACCTATTCAAGCATCGATTGTTTTTCTTACTAGTAAATCATTTTTATCAGAGCTCTGCGAGTCAAAAATGTATTCATTATAATTAGTAATCCAGTGACTTTTACTTGAACTCTATCAAGCATATTTAAGCACAGCGCTAGATGGCGTATTAATGTGACTGAGTCAGTTTTATGGGGATTTTAGGCATGTTTTATTTTGCTGCATGGTTTTAGTCCATTTATTTATATTATCGTCGCTGTGTTTTTAAGTCTTTTATAGGATTGTTTATTTTGTAGATGCATGCAGCATTTTAATTCCCCACTGACCCTAAAAGTAGCACCAACCCAGCAAGCAGAATAAGGAGGTCGCAGAGGACAGTAGGGCAGGAAAAACGGCACATGGCCAGACAAAGGACTAGAGGGCCCCAGGCCCCGTGATGGAGACGGAGCACACCATGGACGGATGGACCGAGAGAGCACGAACTACTTAACAATGATTTTTGGATGATTTTGTAGGAGGAGAGGCGGCAGGACAGAGCAGTTATGTCGTGACGGACAGACTACACAGCTGGAGCCATGGACTCACTGAAAGCCTGAAGCGCCACAGCCTGTACCTGCTGTCACCATACTTCAGGCTGGGTGGGTAGCTAAGCTAAGCTAAGCTACCACACTGAGCTGTTAACTCATCAGAAACACACATCAGCCACCAAAGCGTCTGTCAACAAACTCTTATTTCAGCGGTTGTACAATAAATGGAAACATTCGGATAAATGTAAGTGATACAAAGTAGAGGTAATATGCAGACACAGAGTAGCAAGTTTGTGTGTAGGAAATGTTTATGTGTTGCCTGGCAACAGCCTTGTCTCCCCTCCAGTTGTGGAAATATTTGTGTGGGCGGGGCTAAATAAATGATAAATAAACAAACAAATCATAATCTCTTGTCGTCTTATTACTGTTAACTACTAAAATACACTTGTAGAACTTTTGTATAATTGCAATATCACACTCAAGGTCGTGCTGTTGTGCTGAATATCAGCACTGGTGTGATTATCGTGCCGATGACCGAAACACACTCGTGCTGACTTCAGCACAACAGCGCAACCTTGAGTGTGATACTGCTTAAATATCAGCGCAAAGCTGTGCTTCTCAGCTTTCACAATCCGTTGGGATTATGTTGATAGAAAAAGGCTCGTCTTCCTTTTGTCAGCAACAGCTCCAGTGTAGAAATAGCTCAGTCTCACTAGCTTCATCAGTGGATCTGCTCTCGACAATGCAACCTAGGCGGAGTAGTCGAGCAACTATTGGGATAACTAATTCATAGGAGAAAATAAGAAAGAGCGAAAGAAGTGGAAGAGAGTGGGAGGGGATTTGGGAACAGCAGCAATAATAACAACAATAATAATAAAATTAAAAAGAAAAGAAAAAGAAGAGGAACTCATGATTACACGCTGAGGTTTCCTGACCGTAACAAAGTTGAGCGCATTTAATAAAATTGTTAACTTGAAGTGTAATAAAGGGGGAGGTTTCGTCCCCTTTAATTTACTATTTAATGGCACCAACCAACTGTCAGAAATTACAGCTGTCCTACCACTCAGAGATTGTGACGCAGACCAATTGTGGCAATTGCGGACCGATACTGAGGTGGACTTTCTCCAGTCTGGCTTGGCCTTTGGCACAGGTCCCTGGATCTCATCCGGTGGCTTTTGGTACAGCTGACGTAGTCTGCAGGGGTGGCAGCCGGCAATCAAGCAGGATTGCTGTGGCGGGACCTCTGATCGTCTTCAGCGTGGCCATGCACAAAAATTCAGGTCTCTGCCTCAGCGTAAGGTGACAGTTCACTTTGCTCTTTACTTGGAAAGAAAAGAAGAAAGTCTTGTCGGCTCTGCGTGGCTTTTGTAGGATAAAAATATTACAAGAACTGACCAAAAAGGAGCAAAAGTTGTGGTTAAAAAGATTGTTATTCATTCGCCGGGTTAAAGTATTAAAAATTATTGCAGAAATGCAAAAATGAAAAACAAATACAAGGACGCCAAGAAAAAGTAAAACAGAAAAAAATGGTGAAAAGAAAAAGGGGTATAAGTGAGAAGATTAAAAAAGGAAGAAGAGAAGAAACAGATTTTTAGCTATCAGACAACTGATATAAGATCAATTTCATGAAATTTTTAAACTTCACAAGTAATCTTGTGATATATTTCCTATAGAAAACATATTTGGTGTAATAAGTGCACATATTGTCTGGTAACCAAGAATAATCATACTGTGTCAGAGATCATGAACATAAAATTAACTAAAGGTACAACAAAACCATAAATTAAACTTACAATAAAAGTATTCTTTTACTGTATTTTATAGAGAAGCATTAAAGTGGATGAATGAGGTGAGACAGTAAATACAACAAAAACAAACCAATATGCTGTGACAACCCGCTTGTTGGTCGGAGCTGGTTGCACCTTCCTCTCTCCCTCAGCCCCGACTGTCCTCTCTCACTTTAAAGCTGTCCGCTGTTCAAGCTGGTTCCTTCCTGCTCACAATAAAGATGGCGATTTCCCTCTGGACTGAGAGCTTGCAACAGCTGCCGCCACCAGTCCATCTGAATTACAGCACTAACAGAAGCCACTACACTGGATCCGAGGCCGTTTTACCCTTCCTGTTTCCCGGTTATACCTCTGTTGTGCTGGATGGTTACACTTTTCCTTGGATCACTAAAACAAGACAGAATCTTTTTATTCACTTTTATCTCTAAAATCCTTGAGAAAATTGTCCTAAATCAGTTAAATGATCATCTTTGTGGAAACAAACTTTTAGTACTTTACTTCATCTGTGCAAATCAGTGCCTCAGGTTTTATGAAAAATATCCTATATTGATAATTAAAGAATCAAAATTGTAGCAAAACATTTATTTTCATTTATACTTTCATAAATCCATCCATCCATCTTCTTCCGGTAATCTGGTACCAGGTCACGGGGGCAGCAGCTTGAGCAGGGACATCCAGACTTCCCTCTCTCCAGACACCACCTCCAGCTCTTCCGGGAGGATTCCCAGGCATTCCCAGGCCACCCGAGCAACATAGTCCACCCAGCGTGTCCTGGGGCTTCCTCTGGGTCTCCTTCCGATGGGACATGCCTGGAACACCTCCCGAGAGAGGCGTCCAGGGGGCATTCGATACAGATGCCCGAGACACCTCAGCTGGCTCCTCTCGATGTGGAGGAGCAGTGGCTTAACTCCGAGCTCCTCCTGGGTGACAGAGCTCCTCACGCTATCTCTAAGGAAGCGCCCCGCCACCCTGCGGAGGAAGCTCATCTCAGCCGCTTGTATCCGTTCTTTCGGTCATGACCCAAAGTTCATGACCATCGGTGAGGGTAGGAACGTAGATTGATATATGAAAGCACATTGTATTCATACATAAACATTGCTTACAATAGAAATGTTTTTCTATCTTTTTACACGTCTCTTTACTGCATAGATGTTAAAGTCAGAAAATGTATACATAGGCAGTATGAATACTGGTTTATATATTTGTCTGTATGTGTAAAGATGTGCACATGTGTATGAATGTATTAATACGGGTAAGTGCATATGGGCATGGGCGTGTGTGTATATGTGCATGTACATGTGTATGTCAATGTGTATGTTTAGGCACACGTGCGGATGCATGCGTATGTATGTGCGACTAAGCTTACATATAGATGAATATAAGTGTGTATGTCCATCTCAAGTAATGCTTTCAGAAGTCCACTCACAAGTCCAGTATATAGATATTTGTCCTTTACATCCCTCCCCCTGGACCCCACCTTCTATCAACACAATCAAATTACAATGTTTACATGAACTCTGCTCGTAGTAGTAAGTAGTTTTCTCTATTTTCTATACACTGTCTCTAATGTTTGCCTTTTAGTTTAATACAACCCACTGCACACCCTTCACACTTCACAATTCTGCACACACCCCACCCTCACTGTTGTGTCTCAATTGTCCTGTCTTTAAATGTCCCACTGCTGGTGGTCCTTAGTCCTCTCTGACAGAACCAGGATTTCAGATGTTAACAAAGATATTAGTATAAACTGCCAGAGAGGACTGGTGAAGGACATGCCCACCCCTCACATTAGCACAAAACATCTGCTACAAGATGAAATTGCAGATGTACATTGACTGGTTTTGCCAGATGATGGAATTAACCATCAATATACATGCAGACAAAACAACAACAACAACAACATCTATAGATAATAAACTATATGCAGTAGGTGTATTTGTTGATTGAAGTAAAGCTTTTGACACAATTAATCATCCTTCACTTTTGCAGAAATTGGAGCATTATGGCATAAGAGGTGTTAAACTGGATAAGGAGCTATTTAAGTTATAGGTTTCAGTATGTAAAAATAAATAATAGTGTCACATTTTAGAGAAGTAACCTGTGGTGTTCCACAAGGTTCTGTATATATTTACATACAAATATCATTTATATGTAAATGATATTTGTACAGCATTGAATGGTTTGAAACTTACTACATTTGCAGACGATACAAACCTGTTTTGTTCAGGACCAGAAATTAAAGATTTGTTGAAAACTGTAGAAAAGGACTTGATCATGTCAGAAAAATGGTTTGATACCAATAAATTATTATTAAATGAAAATAAAACAAAACTTATGGTGTTTGGTGGTGTTAAAACTAATTGTGAAATAAAACTGAATCTAGTATATGTATATGAAACAAAATGTTTGGGAGTAATTATAGATCCTAAACTGTTGGAAGCCACATATAGATTCTGTTAAACAGAAAATGTCTAAATCTGTTGGTATTATTTACAAAACAAGAGATCTGTTGGACACAAAATGTCTGCACATATTGTGTTCTGCTCTGATGATGTCATACTTGTTATAATGTGTTGATACATACAGAACTTATATAGACCCGATAGTTAAACTCCAGAAAAGAGTTATAACAATAATAAATAAAGCTTCGTATCATCACAATACCAAGAAATTATTTAGAGTCATGTACATTAAAATGTATACATTGTTTACTTAAAAACATTAGAAATATTATTTTGAGTAAAAAATAAAAACCTTCCTGTTTATATTCAGTTTTTTTTTTAATTAAGAGAAACTAATATTAATTTAAGAAGGCTGTGGGTTTAACAAATTCATTTCAGTTCAATGACGCTTTCAGAAGTCAGTGTTACAGACATGAATATTTAATATTTAGGTAACCATGGACTCGTTCCTGATGGTGTGTTGAAAACATGAAGCAAAGTTGTGGCCCTGAAAGGCCAACATCTGATTATGGACCAGCCTGATTGATCATTCTGATTGATAATTGATGGCTGGAGCCTTTCAACTGTAAACCTGCTTGCAGTGGTCACTTTCATTCTTTTAATTTGAGGCTTCTTTCTGATTTCATGTTTCATGTAGACTTTATCGGTCGACCACTTATGAGGCCTTCAGCACCCCAGGACTTCGTAGAAACATCTAAAAGCTCCTCTGAGAGGGTTCACTTGTGTGAGAAACGAGACAATGAGGAATCTGCAGCAGCTGAGGGCGTCGCGAGATAAATGATGGAAGCCAGGCGCTCCCAGGCCTCCAACACCCCCATCCTTCACAGGAGTCTCGGGATCAAATGCCAGACCAATCAATCACCCACCAAGCACATGTCCTCAGAGGAGCCGTGATGGCATTTAGCTCCCCAGGGTGGCTATCGATGAAATAAAAAAAGATATCATACAAAATTGATCACACCGGCCAAACTCCCCTGCACGCCCTCGCCGTTACGCCAGACCTCCGCCAGGCCGCCATCATCATTCATCCTGCAGCTTTCTTTTACCTTTCTGATGCTTTGCTGCTTTCAGCATTCTTCAATAACATCCTGCAGCTCTGCTGACAATGAAGAACACATGGAGCAGTCCAGCTGCTAGAGCAGACCAGTCGGCCACAAAAACCTACAAAAACATCCATAAAAACCTGCAAAAAACTAGTAAAACCTGAAAAAACCTGCAAAATCCTACAAAAACATCCATAAAAACCTGCAAAAACTTACAAAAACCTGCACAAACCTGCAAAATCCTACAAAAACATCCATAAAACCCCAAAAAACACCCACAAAAAAGCACAAAAACCTACAAACACCTGCAAACACCTCAAAAACACTCAAAAACAGGTAGACTATTGAAGCCCCGCCCCCTCTGACCTCCAACAGAGTAACTACTTCACCATCAAAAGAAGCCAAAATTTTACTTCAAGAATTCATGGTTTTATATGAAAAATCCACAAAAGCTACAATTATACAACAAAGAAAATTTTTATCAAAAGATCATGTGACTAAAAGTTGTGATTTGATGAGTAAAAGTCACAATTTTCCAAAATTTGAGATTTTATGACCAAATTTAAACACTTTTTAGGACATAGCAAAAGAAAGAAACCTGTGATTTCAAGACTCATAATATTTTTTATTTATTTTTGAAAAAGTCTACATTTTACTAAAGTTTTAATATACAGTTTTTAAAAAAAATTATGATTTTACAAAAAATGTTGTTTTTTTTTATGAAAGAGCCACAATTTTCATTATTTTTAAATGTGATTTTATTTCAAAATGAAGTTATTTAATAAAACACATTTTTGTTTACAACAGAATAAGTGACTTTAAGACAAAGTTGTAATTTTATCTTGAATTTGCAACTTTTCAAGAATCTTTCCAGTCATGATTTGAAAACTTGAAAAAAAAGAGAAAATGTATAATTTCACAACACAAATATGTGATTTTTAATACTTTGCACAATTTGTGTACTTAAGTAAAAACGTTATTTTACCAGAAACAGCTGTAATATAAACTTTTGCAACAAAATTCTGAAATTCTACCAATGTTGCAATATTAAAACAAAATGTACAGCAGCCTCTAGTGATCAGTGAAAGAACCGCAGCCTCTAGTGGTCAGTAGTGGAACTGCAGCCTCTAGTGGTCAGTAGAGGAACTGCAGCCTCGAGTGGTCAGTAGTGGAACTGCAGCCTCTAGTGGTCAGTAGTGGAACTGCAGCCTCTAGTGGTCAGTAGAGGAACTGCAGCCTCTAGTGCTCAGTAGAGGAACTGCAGCCTCTAGTGGTCAGTAGTGGAACTGCAGTCTCTAGTGGTCACTAGAGGAACTGCAGCCTCTAGTGGTCAGTAGTGGAACTGTAGCCTCTAGTGGTCACTAGTGGAACGGCAGCCTCTAGTGCTCAGTAGAGGAACTGTAGCCTCTGGTGGTCAAACTAATGCTGATGATGTATATAAATAGTTTCCGTGGAAACAGAGATAATGTTTATATTGAGGAACACCCCCCACCCCCAGTCTCTACTACATTGGATCAGTCCATCTTACTGCACATGTGCAAAACAGACCCAGGAAGACGGCAGCAAAACGAAAACAAACCGGGTAAAGTGGTGAGAGAGGAAGAGGAGAATACTAGAGAAGAGAAAAGAAGACAGAAAGATGAAAAGGCTACAAGGTTTTCACTGGGCAGGAAGGGTTTGAAATATGGAACCAGCAATGTAAATAATGTACAAGATTTGCTGAGGCCAAAGCTCACAAAATAAGATTTTAGGAACAAAAGGGAGAAAATACAAAGACTACGAGAAAAAGGGACAAAAGAAAACACGGAGAAGAAGACAACAAGAAAAAGGGACAGGAAGAGAAAAAAGACATTGACAAAAAGGAGAGAAATCAAAGACAACAGAAACAGACGGGAAGAGAAAAAGAGGAAGAAAAGAAAAAAGTGAGAGGAAGATAATGAGTAAAAGAGACAGAAGTAAAAAGGGAGAGAGACGATGTGAAAAAGGGACAGGAAGAGAGGGATAAAAGGTAAAACAAATAATACATTTGTATTATGTTAAAATGTATTTATATAATCGATACGGTCCAAAAGGATTCATAACATCTAACTATAGAGACTAAAATATAGTTTTGTTCCAGGCTGTAAATATGTTTAATTCTGCTACAAAGTTGACACTTTTAACTTGGAGGTCAGTGGAGATTTGCTCTGTTTTGGAGCCTAGTGGTCAGTCAAGGAACTGCAGTCTGGAAGTGGGTGGTTGCTGCTTGGTGGAAGCACACCTTCAGACATCCATGGTCAGTGTTTTCCAACTATTGTTATAGGGGGCAGATGAACTATTTTGAGACAAACCTTTCCAACATGTTTCAGAAGATTACGGTCCAAAGACTGAGTGGGTTTGTAATGTTTTTTCATTTGACATTTTATTTTAAAATCTCTTCCACAGACGTCACATTTTAATGATTTTCTACCTGAGCCAGTATTACACCGAGTCTTCAATGTGGGATTTCTCTTCTTTGCATTTCCAGCTGAGCCTGAGTCTACATGTGTGCTTCGTTCCTGGTCCTGGTTCTCAGGTTCAGGAGTCTTGTCAGACAGAAGCTGGTCGCTGTTTGGTTCTGGTTCATCACAGTCACGTTCCTCATCAGAAGTCTTCATAGGATCATCTCTTTCCTGCTTCAGATCACGCTGCTCTCTGTTCTGACCACAGCTGCAGGAAGGCATTATGGACTGGGGGTGCCGGAAAAGAAATGTGTTCATGAGGGACTTTGGTTCTGTGGGATTCCACTGAGACAAGTACTGATAAACAATATGTACCAACATGAGATTGTGGACGTGTTCAGCTTCTCGTAGCTGTTGGGTCACCATGAGAACCACACAGACACATGGAGTGAGAGGGGAGGGCCTGCTGTCCAAGGATCCACCTCCGTTTAACTCTGACACATGTGGACCGGCTGTTGGACTCTCTTACATGCACTATGTTTCATTTAAGTTTTGTTTTTTTATTGTTTTTAGACTTTTTTTTGCTACTAAATCCTTTTTTATAAGTTCTAGACTTGTAAAGTTTAGCTGCTGACCAACAGAAATGCACACTGTCTCAGTCACACCACTCGTGACAGTTGCATGCTGTCCATGGTACTGAACTCTATACTGAAAGTAAACAATGGCTCACAATGACCATATAGACAACACAGTCATATAACACACAGTCATATTTCCAAACACAATGCATCCTGCGCAACACTGGACATGCTGAGGGGAAAAAAAGTAATTCTGTCTTACCTCCACCACCATCACAGAACTCCAAATATGGCCTTTTTGTCTGTGTTGGTGCTGATGAAGGTCCTTTTCGCACACATTTTTGAATGGGGATGTATTGCTAATGGACGCATTGTCGTCATAAATGATTCGTTACGGTGTCGGAGCGTCCGCTGCACATCTGAGGGGGGGAGCCCTAAGTTTTCCTTACTTTTCAATGTACTGGACCCAGTATCCACTCCACATACACCCCCATTCCAGTAAGGGATCTGCATGATCCGCATGCAGTGTATGTGAAGTGGACACAGAGTCCACTCCACGTTGGCTCCCATTCATTAGCGCAGCTAGTAAGGGATGTGCATGCACTGCTTACAAATGTATGAGAGGTGGAGCCAGAGTCCATTCCGCACAAATTCCACCCAGTACAGGTGTAGCTGGGGCACTTGGTCCTGGTGTCCCAACACCAAACTCACAGATGTGCATCAGGGGCCCAGGGGCCTGAGATACGGCGAGGTCCACTCGGCATACATTTACATGCTTTTTTCCCTCAGCCAGCCCATTCACTGTAAACGCGAAGTGTACACGCAGCCACCAGGGGCCCTTGGCACCTAGGGCCCTGGGACCACCATCATTCTGCTCCGTGGGGGCCCCAGGTGATAATATTCAAAAGCCGTCTCGCTGGGACCCCGGGAAGTTTTTCCCGTCCAAATTCCCTCAAATCCATGCACATATGGTCTTAGGGTCCAAGGACCCTCATACCATCCTTTGGGCTTGCTTTGGAGTGAATTTTTTTCCCACGCACCCAGCGACACCAAACTCAGTAGGCACAATCTGGGGGGTCTCTGCTTCTTGCACCTGAATTTTGGGGTCTCTGGACCCGTGAGGGACGGAGCTACGGGCGTGGAGATCAGGGTTGGGATCCGGAAAAGTTCCGACACTCATTAGCGGGGTTCCCGAGGAGCTAGGGCCACCAAACTCACAGATCTCCTTTTGGGCTCCCAGTGGGGTCCCTTGAGAGATCAAGACCCTAGTTTCAGCAAAAATTAGTGCAGATTTTCCATTCATTTGTACGTGAAGTGGACTTTGGGTCCAGTCCACATACAAATGCATTGCCTACAAGGTGATTTTTGGGGGCCTGTCACGGGGTCCCCCCTGGCTTGTTTGACAAGTGCGGGTAACCTTTTAATCGTGAGAATATCCTCTTTCAGGGCATGTGCAGCCAGTTCAGGAAAAGTGGCCAGGGGCTAAGAGGCTCTTCCAAATATGACTTTTGTCATGCAAATGGTTGCGTAGTAGACTCATTTGCATTGCCTTTTACTCCAACTTTGTGGGGGTCCTCGGGGGTCTCCCCGAGGTCTACGGAGGATCAGGAGGGAGTCCATTTTGATCTCCAGAGTCTGCTCTTTCCAACAAGACCACCCGCTTTCCACTGGTACGCTCGTAGAGGAAGCAACCCCCCCCCTCGAGAGTGACTCCAAAGTTTGCCACTGGTGTGTATGGCATGTCCTCAGTGACCCCTGTGGGCCCTCTTCACATCAACGCCCTTGGGTAACTTTTCAGTCAGGGTCAGGCACCAAACTTGCTGGGTGTATCGTCCACATCCAGCAGAAGTGGGAGACGTCTCCCACGTCGGGTGTCGTGACGTCGGGGCAGATTTAAAATTGGAACGCTTGTAGTTGAGAGGAGCGACTGCATCAAGTATTTCTAAACAGGATGAGTTTAATAAACCAATTAAATCATCAGGGCTGTTTGAGGCAGCTACAGCTGCAGATATAGCTGAAGCAACATCCTTAGCTAAAAAACAGTCAGCGGACTGAACTGTAGTCTGGGAAATTATGCGGCGGGAGTACTGCCCAGGGGCTTTGGCTATCTGCTCAGAAATGATTTTTTTTTTAAAAATGGGCTTGTGGTCAGAGAACGACACATCATCAACTTAAATATTCTCAACAGAGAAACCATAAGAGAGCACCAAGTCCAGAGTATGGCCCAGTAAATGAGTGGCTTGGTTTATATGTTGAGTGAAACCAAATGCATTCATGCATCACAAAACTCCTTAACCATAGGTTTATCCGGACAGCAAACATGAATATTAAAATCGACCAGCAGCAATAAACAATCATACATAGACACAAAGTGGGATAAAAAACATGGAAATTCAGCAATAAAATCTTTGTCTGGTTTTGGAGGTCTATAAATCAGAACACACAGGAGTGGGTTTCCGTTTAGATTCCACAGTCACACATTGGAGTTTAAAGGTGGAATATGTCTTTAAGGAAAGCAACTGAATTTTCCAAACGTTTTTATAGACAAGAGCCACGCCACCACTGCGTCCAGCGCGTCTTGGAGTGCTAATGAAGGAACAGTTTGTAGGGCATAGTTCACCAAAGGCAGAAGATGGTGAATTCCTGATGGGAATGGCAAGGTCCAGTGGTGGTCGAGGGACAATGGGAACCAGGCAGGAGTAGTTCAGGTCCCAGGATCGCCGCGTCAGAAAGAGATCATCCTGTCCTGTATGGAATAAACGGCGACTGTGGGAGCCAGGCCATGGCAGAGAGACAGCAAGACGGACCCTTCCCCTGATCCTCACTCGGAACCCTCCGTGTTTACCCCGCCGCCTCCAACGGCTCTTGCAGCCAGCAGTACAGCAGGGGAGCCGGCGGATGCTCTCTACAGGCAGGTGGGGGAACGTAGAGTGATGTCCAGAATGGGCAGTAGGATTGCCACTTACATACTGATCAAAACAGTTCTTGATGTGCAACAGAGACTGACGACGTATGAATGAAGAGAGGTAGAGTATTCCCAGAGCAGCAGAAAGATCAGCAGAGAAATACAAAATGAGCGAGCAGGTACTAACTCCCGGAGCAGATGGCACACCGACAAACACACTGGCCCCATCACTTCTCCAAAACTACATAAATTAGCATGAAACAACTTCAACAAAAAACACATAACATGTTTGTCATATTTTCAGTCGTGGACCCATAGTGAACAAATGTCTGACCATCTGAAATTTAAAATTTAAAGTGGTCCGACAATGGTTTAAGCACTGTTTTATGAAGAAATAAGGTCCCAATAACACTTTTGGATATCATTTGTATATTGTAGTTGATAATAAGAAAGCCAGCAGATCACTGGATGGATTTTTAACCTCAACAATCAATAAATATCAGAGCAGACATGGCCTAAATGAAAAAGGTTAGTTGAGTTGCTGATGGATCTGCTAACATTGACTAGACAGATGACCTAGAAGAAAACATCCTGTATAGAAATTAGAACTTACTTTCCTTGCTTTCTAGATGATCTTGTGTCCGTTGTTAATTCTGAGGAGGGAACAGACGGTGTTGAAACAATTCAACACCAGACAAAAAAAAACTTTATGGAGACATTTGATGAACCAAGATAAAATAAGTTCATGTTTGAGTGAATAGTTGTCAACCAGGAACACTTGGGGTCGACTCTCAATTGTCTGAATTCTCTTATAGATTAATTGACATGGTGAATCAATAGAAACAGCTCTGGGTGGAATATTAGTGATGCGACTCTGGAGCCTTATTCAGGTAGTAATTTTAAACTATTAAAATGTTATGTGGTTTCTGATTGTATGAGCAAATGAATGTTGCTGGGTCTAAAGCAGACATCTGATTGGATGATGAAGGCAAGGAGGCGGGACATGCATCTGAATGACCAGAGTTGTTTTGTTTTGTGTTTTTTAGGTGGGGCAGCATTTGATTAGCCTGGTCTTTTCCAGACTAGTAATTCCGTTCCGTTTCACTTCTCTTCACCTCATCTTTGTACTGATGAAATGAAGTGCAAAGAGTCTGGTGAGGACCAGGCTAGCGCTGGATAGTGGCAGAGCAGTTGCCGGTTCAGTGGCATTGGCTACCCCCTGCTGAAGGTCCGGTAAAACCAGCTGGTGATATCTCTGGAAAATTGCAAATGTATAATTTCAACTTTTTGTTTTAAAACAACAAATTTTTGTTATAAAAAGGCATAAATTTGCTACTTTTTGTTGTAAACTCTTGCAAACATTTGCTGAATTATTATGTTTTTACATCAACCAGCTGCTCGCCACCTTATTCTTCTTTTTGATGTCAGTTCTGAGTCAAACGGACAGTCGTGTTCAAATTTCCTCAGAAATGTTCTAGGTAGAAGTTCATGATTGCTTTTTGCACACTTCGTGGCCTTACTTTTGCAGTTGTTGAACGCTTAGGCGCAACCTACTAGTGTGGTGTCTGAACCTGAAAAAAGAAGCTCCACGAGTTTCAAACAAACAAAACTGTTTAAGATGATTTATGAATTATAATAATGAATTAAGATGAATTAAGTTTTTAAGATCATGAAATAAGGCGTTTTAACTTTTATATTTTGATTTCTATTCATGCTTCTCTGTGATGACCATGTATGATCTTTTAGGGCATTCAGTAGCTGTTAGTAGTTGAATTTCATTTTTCTGTATGTTTTATTCTATTTTTTATATACTTTTATATATACTGTTTGTATAAACTCTGAATGTTTTAGACTATTTCTTAAACAATTTTATTACCACTTGCTTTTTCTTTAATGCTTAAGTTCTTGTCTGGAGTGTTGTGGCAAATTAGAATTTCCCCCCAGGGATTTATAAAGTAATTAATAACTTTAATGGCCATTATATTATTGATATTGAATGTAATTAAAATACTTACTTAAAAATAAATAAATACATAAATAGTGATAAAACAAAATTAGCAGACATCCATCCGTTAAAGGGATACTGTGCAATATTACAGTATTAACAAAAGTGAACTGTTTCGTTCAAAACTATTACATTATTAATTAGTAATTACTTCCATCAGCAAATCACAATGTTCTCGTTGGTCTTGAATTTGCCAAATATATACATTGCGTTGGCAATGGTAATGGTAATCGCCATGTTGTGCCACCATCTTGAAACCACGGTCCACGGCAGGGAACATCCAGGAAAATACAGCTTGGCGTTTTGCGCTAACGCTACCAGTAGTTGACTACAAACTCTTGCCCAGCTCCGACCATCCAGTCCCCTGACTTGCAGACTTTTTCCTCTCCCTGTCTCGGTAGCAGATTCTTCTAAAATGGATGTCAGACTGTAAAAAGATCATTTCCCTGTCAAAGCTACAAGATATTAGAAGAAGCACTTCTGTTAATTATCGCAGACCAGTTGGGATTTCTGGTTGTGGCACTTGGGCCTGCGCAGGCCCGGCAATCCCTCCTTTCAGTCCCTCCTTGCTGGCTCCCGTTGGGTTGGAAGGAGGCATCATCTTAACAGGAGATTGAAATCAGCCCTCAATGCTGCAGCTCCAATTAAAACAAAAACAATAAGAACCAAACCCAGACCACCCTGGACAAATGCAGACCTCAAAGAGCTGAAAAGAAAGTGCAGGAGAGCAGAGAGGAAATGGAGAAAAACTAAACTGACAATCCATTATGAAAT
>JBAMYA010078963.1:0-23707 GCA_037176975.1 Arrhamphus sclerolepis | reverse complement strand
CATCCGTATGAGAGTGAAACCAGGTAGTTCCACACATGAATCAGAGATGTTTTGATTCAACCAGGTTTCAGTAAAACACACAAGGCTGCACTCGCGGTATACTTTTTGAGCCTTCATCAGTATCTCCATCTCGTCACGTTTGTTGGGCTGATAGTTGACATTTCCCATGATGACCGATGTCAGAAAGGGCTTGTATCTCCATTTCCTGGCCTTCGTCTTTGCACCAGCACGGCAACCACGAAAACACCTCTTTAACTCAGATGGAATCAGGAGGTATCCTCCAGATTTGCTCAGGTTCAATGAAAGAAGCTCTTCTCTTGAGTAAACTCTTCTCCCCACAGAAATATCCATCAGCAATTGACAAAAATAATTTAAAAAAAAAAAAAAAAAAGTAAAATATGAGTAAAATCTAAGTTAAAAATTGAGAGCTACCAGACGCGCATGTTCTAGAATTTTTTTTATTTATTTTTTTTATTATGCCACAAATGTTAAAAGGTGCAACAGAAATGCATTAATCAATAACATATAAATCAGTGTTGAAAACTGTTTTTACAGTCAAAAGTTCAGGCAACTATTCTTTATCCTTTTGACATGGATACATGCTAAAGCCCATTCCCATTTCTCACCTTAGCCCCCCTTCTTCCTACCCCTCAACCCTTGAAACAAAGTGGTGAGGGGTAAGGGTGCAAACATTCCCCTCGTAAATAAGATACCCCCTTTTCAAAGTTACAGATCGTCAGAAATCATTGCTAGTAGCTATATGGGTGACAAAGTAGCAAGTTTCAATGTCAACCGCTGCTCATTTACAGCCCACAATGTTATGAGGCGACAGGTTTCCTCTGGCTTCACTGAAGGACATAAACATGTTACATTTACAAAATATCAGAAAAGAGTCCTGTTATCAGATGGAAAAGTTGGCATTAAAGTGACATCAGTGACTAACGTTAGTGACACTGAAAGCTATGGTGATGAACGTTAACGTTAGCAACATTAGCAAACTAGGTAACGTAATGAACATTATTGATTAGCAGTAAGTAATAAAAGTTGAAGAACAGGACCGCACCAGAGTCAGCGATGGCTACAGATGGATAGCAGGGCACAATAAATCTAAGTATATATGTCAGTAACAATGTAAAAATAGAATACAGACACATATACTTCTGGTTTCTGTTGTTGTTGACACCAGTGTATAGTGTGAAATATCTTCTACTCCTCGTTTGAAATGTGGTTCTGGACTGACTTCGTTTGGAGGGCTGTGTGGCCCTCCCCCTTAGCCCTTCCCCTTTATCCAAAAGGGAATTGAGATAGTCCTTCCCCTCAAGTGAACGCGCAAAACTGACGGGAAGGGCCGGGGGGGCGGGGATTGGGCCCAAGTAGGCCAGTCTCATATATTGCTCAAAGAATGATTGGCTTTGGCGGTTGAAGTCCATCTGAGGCGTTCACGCATACATGCTGTTTCGTGTAATATCTCCTCCATCATGTGTGAAGGTGAAGATTCTTAACACACACACACACAGTCACACACACAATCGCACACACACATACATACATATTAATATCATATGTGAATGTGAGGTCACATGCGCAAAAAAACCCCGCTAATTTTGTCTTTCAGTATACTTCAGTGATTTCTTCCTTTAAATTATTCATTATGACTGTCGGCTGCTCTCTCTTTTCAATCTAATAGAGTTTGATTGATTCTTGGCTATTTCATCTGGTTTCTGGCTTCATCTTGATTGAAATCTGGTGTTCTTGTTCTTTTTTTTTAATTTTTTTTTATTTCAGAGACTCTTCAATGAAGCAGCTGTCAGTGTCTTGTCGGCCATCACAGAAGATAAACCCAAACTTCCATGTGGTCCTTGTAGATGTGTGGTATATGAATGTGGTCGGTATACATTGCCTTCATATTTTATTCTGAGCAAGATGAAAACTGCTTGGAATTGTAATTGAATTGCCTTTTTCTCTGCTGGGGCAGATATCCATGTTCAAAGAAGTCTAAGAAGCAGAATGCAGCAACATTTCCTTTTTGAAAGCAGATATGTTGTTTGTTCAAGAATTGAAGCAGAAGCAACTTTGTGTCAGGATTTAATTTATAATTTATCCAAGATTATTATTTATTCAAGATGTTTACGAGTCATGGCTTGAGACGCTTGTTATTAACTCTTAAAATAACCATAATCAGTCATGTACAAATGTACGAACAGCATGACAGCTCACCTGTTTATCTGCGTCCAAGGAGTAGGTGCAGATACAAAACAAATAGTTAGACAGATATAATTCAGTAATATTTCTTTGATCGTGAGACACCTTTTCAGGTGGAACAGTCGTCATAGAGTCATCCAAACTGACAAATGTACATTTTTAAAACGCCTGTTGTATTACCAGTTTTATTCAGCATGTTTGGAAGCTACACAATGTAGAGTTAGTGGATGTACAATGCAAAAGAGGGTGTAATATATAGAGTTTATATAGTTTGTACAGGTGCTCCACAATACTTCCGCCACTGACAGTTAACAACAAGATTTGATGCAGAAGTATAAATCAGCCTCGAGTCTGACAGAATTTGTATGCAGTCCACATAAGCTCAAATAATACCTTCCTCTCAGGTGTTTTGATTTATTTCTATGTCATACTATCAAGCTTGAAGCAAAAGGTTGACACAAGCGCAGAATTCTTTAAACAAAAAGGATTTAATCCTCAGAAGTAGAGTGTGCGTAGTGACGCACGCAAAGACAAAGAGTATGAGGTGTTGGTAATCACAAGGGTAATCAATACAACACACTGTTGCTGGATCTGTGCAGGGTATAAGTAGGTAGGAGGCCAGGTGAAACAGATGAAGATGATGAGGCCACAGGTGCAGTTCATGCTGAGGAGAACTGAGGGGTTCTGGGAGTTGTAGTGTTGGGATCGGTGATCAGAAGGCTGGCGACACTGACCGTGGTAGCTGGGAAGGAGCAGGCATGACAGTACCCCCTCCCTGAGGCGTGGCTCCTGAAGCACGGCGCAGCCAGCTAACAGGGCGACCCCAAGGGCGAGGAGCAGGGCGGTCCGGGTGGTCACGATGGAAGTCCGTGATGAGATCAGGATCCCACCTAGCTGCGCTCCTCAGGGCCATACCCCTCCCAGTCCACCAGATACTGAATGTGACCCTGACAGTGCCTGGGGTCAAGAAGGGACTGGACAGCGTAAGCAGAGGACCCCTCAACCTCCAGGGCCGGAGGTGGGTCTTCAGGAGGGACCGCATCAGCTAGTGGACCCCTGATTACCGGCCTGAGGAGAGAGACATGAAACGTTGGCGAAATGCGGAAATGTGAAGGGAGCTGGAGAGTGTACAACACCTCTTTGACCCTCCGGAGGATCTTGAAGGTCCCAATGCAGCAGGGACTCAGTTTTCGGCCCAATCACCAGGCCAGAACGTGGCGACTTTGCAGCGTTGAGGGAGCCTCTCTCCTCCCTCTATTCCCTCAGGAAGATGATCAAAGACTGAGCGGAATAAAGTAGTGAAACAGGAAGAGGAGGAGACAGGCTTGCCTCCCCGGTTCCACACGGCTGTAGCCCAGGTAGGAGGCCAGGTGAAACAGATGAAGATGATGAGGGTACAGGTACAGTTCATGATGAAGAGAACTGAGGGATCCTGGGAGTTGTAGTGTTGGGACCAGTGATCAGAAGGCTGACACTGACCGTGGTAGCTGGGAAGGAGCAGGCATGACACATAGCATGTAATAATTCTAGCAAATATGCAGGAATTGTTCCTTTCTAACTTCAGTTGGATACAAATACTGGAAAATTATATCTCTCAGTATGACAGAATGTTCATGTGATAGCAATTAAAGTCTAATTATAGAAAATTACTCATTTCCAAACATGAATGATATGTTTTGGGGTTTTTTTTGTTTTGTTTTTAGTTTGCTGTCTTTCTACAGTTTTCATCTAAGTTTGTACTTTTCTGCAGCTCTAGTGAAGTGTTGGAAAAGACTGGAAAATGGAGCATGAAAGATTTCGAAAAGTGCTTGAACTTGAAACTGAGGAAAAAAAATTTATGAACTCTGAAAACAGCAGTGGAGGAAGTGAAATGGTGAACCGGTTGTATAAATACTGATTGGACTGATGAAGGAGGTACTAAGTGATTAACTGAGAGGAAGCAGGGTGGGGTGGGGGTGTGCATCGGGAAATACAAGTCTGAGCAGAGCGAAAGACCTTGACACATTTTACAGTTTTCACATGATCCTTCACCTTTAAGTCCTTTTGGAAACAGGATCCATAATTACCACTGTGAAGACTAATTGCTTGAATAATTACTCGGATGTTCATGATGAAAAGATGCTTGCTGTATGCACATAATCTGCTGGTAAAGCTAAACCTCTGCGTCAAAAACGGAAGAAATAACATCCAAAGACAGGCAAAGGCATTTAGAAAGGAAAAAAATAGACATTGTTATCCAGTCATCTAGTTTGGACACTTTAGTATGATTACTCTGTTGAGGAGCACCGGGCAAACTTAATATTTGGGTTTTTTTTCTCTCAAAATACAAAGCAGAGTCACTTCGGCTTCTTTGTGTGGCGCAATTCAATAAATCCATTAACTCGTCTTCAAGATTTTTACGTCTATAAAGGGAAAAGTCATTCTTTCACTGTTTAAAAGTGCTTTCCTTTTTGCCTCTGCATGCTTTACAGTGGATGCCATAAATGCCAGAATTAAGTCATGGCCATTTAATAAGAAACCTGATTTTTTACTTCTCTTTTGATACTTTTGTCATAAGATAACAGCAAATGGAAATCCTCGTCTTTGGAGTGGAAGGCCATCGTGTCTCAAGTTTTCACTGTCCGTCTCAGACAAAAAGATGGGCAATCGTGAGAAATATTGTCCATTGTAGCTCAAAAACGATGGTGTTAGGTCTCACAATTAGAAAGATATTTATTTATTAACTTTATTGATCCCATGGGGGGAGATTTTTCCTCTGTGTTGAACCCATCTTTGGGGTACTGAGCAATCAGGGGTTTCAGGTGCCTTGCTCAAGGGCACCTCATCTGTGGGTCTGGAGAACATCATTGGTACTGTTTAAGGGATCGAACCTGCAACCTTCCAGTTACCAGTCCTCAACCAGTAGCCACAGACGCGCCATACATGGAACATTGTTGCAACCAAAGACGGGCTGCAACAGATATCAGCGGTGTCAGAAATGTGGAGGAATCATCTCAGAGGCGACTAAAGGACCAATAGGAACGCACCAGGAAATAATGTAAACATCACTATGTCTACACAGCACAGTAGCCTAGCAACAACAAAGCAAATTTTCAAACTTGAAGAAAGAAACAAGAAAGACACTTCTTTCTCTTGATTTTATTTCTTTTCTTTTCAAAGCACACCTGCACCACAACAGCAACAATAACCTTTGAGTCATCGGCAGTGCAGTGTGACTTGAATTAATCTGATAAGACTACAAATCGTACAGCGTGAACCCTGCATAGAGAATTTGCTTAAGATGGCCTTAATTACATGTGAGCAAATGAAAAAAATCAATAATAGTTTATGAATAATTATAATCTCTATGCGGTTGTGTCAAGTAAAATAACTGAAAGCACAGTGGGCTAAATGCTAAAGCTGCTAAATGCTCCATTGTTGCAGGATTTTATTGCGGGAGTGTGAACGTGACAATGGGTTTCTTTTCAGCTGCAATGTCAGATAATGAAATGGTCTTTTGCTCTGCCAGCTTGTGGAGGTGCACAGCCTTCTTCTCCAGCAGAACAAGTGATGAATCATATTTAATAGATCACTTCTTTGCCTCTTGATGCTCTCCTTTTATTTGAAGTGGCAAGAAGCCAGCGGTAAGCATGTACCCACAAAAGGACACACGTGTCCTCACGTACACACACACGCAACCGCACAAAACTATTCCGGTTCGTTCTCATGATTAATGCATGGCTACCTAAATAATTCAGACGGCATTAGAAGGAATCAAGCTGTGCCTTATGGTGTCCTGTTTGTTTGGCTCTTCTAATTGAATTTTAAATGTTACTTATAAAATGGCAAATGGGAATTGATCTGAATTTCTAACATACAAAGCAGAAAGTACCGTGCATCATGGGAACCTTCGTAAAGACTTGCGATTGCCGACTCACTGATTATTTTTGTAGAACACACAAACACACGCATGCATATTCCATGCACATGTTTTGTTTGGATAAATAGACTCATGTTTGTTCTGTATCCATCTTGGTTGTTTTGAAAGTGGTTCTTGGACGAGTCTGTTTGAGTCGTCCAAGAACAGGTTCAGTATATTCGAGTGCAGTTGTATATTTTCTATTTTTTTTTACACCCACATAAAGAGCTGTGAATGGGAAAGGTGCAAGAAGCCCCCCCACACACACACAGAAATTAGAACTTTATAAACTTACAAATTCCCAAGCAAATACCCAGAATTCTAACTTTACAAACTTTTACTATATAAACTAAGTCTGAATCTGTGACTTTACCAACTCAGGAATTTGCAAAAAAGGAAAACCCAGAAATGTATAAACTTGCATATTTCAAAGAGAAAACTCAGAAACTGATATTTTCTTTTCCACAAATCAAAGACAAACAAATCAAAGTCAAAGTGCTTACTTTTTTACTCGCAAATTGGTAAGAAAGCTCAGAAAGATGAATTTATAAATTTATTAACTGCAGGAAAAACCTCAGAAATTTTGACTTTGACTTGTGGATTTTAAATAAAGCTTTTTAGGATTGCAATTCAGATGGAACATATCTGAAACATACTTTAAATCTTTCACAGTGAAGTACTTTAATGGAGGAATGAAAATAGGGATCATATTTCTCCCTGAATGCTGCGTATTGACTGACCTTCCAGCTTTGGGGGCCGATGCATCAACGGTTCAGCTACATAGGAAGAAACAGCTCTGACTGCAAATAATGGTTCAAGATTTCTGTTTTGTTCCCCACCAGATTTAGCCTCGAGTTTGATTTGATTTCTAAGAAGGAGTCAGTGATCACTGAAGTTGGATAAATGAAATTGTGGACGAGCTGACGAACTACTAGTGGAAACTGCACGGTTGAATTTGGTCAAATTGATATTTGAATTATGGAAAGCTGTCTAGCAACTGCGATTTTCACAGTCTACCAAATAGGCATAACATCCTCCAAACTTGCTTCTACACTTGTATTATCAGACGTCTTCAGTTGCAGGGATTTCATAAGCCTATGCCACAAAAATCAGGTAAAATTACTTTTGAACAAATAAATTATTTTACAGCTGTGTCTCAAATGAAATAATGGATTTTATGCTTCTATATTAAGATGTTAAGTACAATCCTAACACTTCCTACATCGTACTTGATTGGAATTCTGCTTTATTTAATGTTAAATACTTTGCTGGCTTTTACAAAGTGGTTCAGAGTGAATCAGTTGTTCTGCACCACAGAAGGACCATAACTGCACTCCAACAAAAGCTCAATAAAAGACTGCAAATGTTTAAAAATAGCGTGATGTTCCTATTAGATTGATTAAGGAAAAGTGACAAAGGATGGCAATAGTCAATTTTTGAATTCAGCTTTCTCATATTTAGAAGATAGAAAGCTGTCCAGCATGGCGTGAACATGTTTAGTGGTACACACGTGTCACCACCATCAGCTGGAACACAACCTGAATCACGAATCTGAATCAAGAATCTCTTTAAACACATTCATATTAAAACTGTTACAGTGAAATTATGTTAATGCTGTAGACCATGGACCACACAAAGCTCTCACAGCAAGAACCGGTCAGTATTGCCATGGCAACAACAGCAGCTCAGGCGTAAAGAGTCAGACGGCGTCATGACCTGCCATGTTTCACAGGTACTCACTCATAAGCTGAGATTACTCAGTGATGGCCTGGAACAAGTGAACACTCACAAGAATAAGATCCAAGCCTGAAACACACATACACACACATATGTTTGTTTTTTTAAGGCCTTCAGGCATAAGATGCTCTCAGTGTGACCTGTCATTTCAAATAATCAAGATATCTTAACAAATATTACTGATACCACCATAAATATCCTGATATGAGAAGAGAAAAACATGACGTTCTAAAAGTCCTACTTTAATAATTACTGCTGAATTCAAATATGTAAATCAATGTAAAGTGTCTGATGTGCAAAAGGATTTGTTTTCTAAAATGTCTGAAACGGACAGAAAATAAGCAACATAATTAGCTGGTGCAGATTCTCAATCAAGGCAACTGTATTCCCACTTTTTATGTAGTTATTAATTCATTTATTTATTTGGAGTCATTTTCCTTCCAGAAGGCTTTGGCTGCCACCACATCCAGGAACAGTTTAATCGGCAAAAAGGACTGATGGGATTGTCGGTGGTTTGCACATGACTGCAGCAGTGAGTTTGAATCGACAGATGCTTCTGTATGGCAGGTGAAACATATTCAAAGAGCCAAGAACAGGAACTCCACTTGATTTGATTCAAGCCTATGGGAAATGGCATCATAACTGCCCTTTGATAACCTTCTGCATAAACTTTATTTTATTTCTCCTGACGACCAATGGAAAAGGAAATGCTTGTCTTTATCTGGTGTGCAGTCTTGATGGATACACTTTTAATATGCCTGTGTTTTCAGTACACAAACTTGTCATAAGACAAACATTTACGACAAAAGATCTGACTGAGATTAAAGCCAAACGTCATATAAGGTTTCAAAGCTTTCCTGTAAATCTTATACGCATTTCCTCCTCATCATCTGCAGTTAGCTTCTTAGGAAACATTTTTCAAACCCCTTATTCAAATAGATTTAAATCTATTTTGATTAGTAACAGTCTTGTTCTTTCGCTTTACTGCTACGTTGCGACATTTCTTGACAGATTATTACAAGCAGCTTTCAGTCAGGAGAGTAACTGGAAACTGTTTGTCACATGTGGTCATCAGTGTGTTCAGGAAACTGACCATATGTGGGATAATATCTTTTAAGCAGAAGGCTCAAGCTGAAAAATCTCTCTTTGATAAGGTCATAGCAGCTTTCTTTGTGTGCACATTAAAACAGGCAGCTGGTATTGATTGGTTACCGACAACAGCCAGTAATAGGCGCTGTTATGAGGCATGCCGTTAAGTGTTTCTTTGGTTCTGGTCCATCTCAAAAGTACTGCACCCAGAGCCAACAAGCCACAAAGTGATTTAGAAAAGACCGGAGGAGTCAAAATGAGAAGTGTCTGTTCTGAGTGGCAAAATGAATGACTGCAATAGAATAAGAAGAGGGACGGGGGCACGAGTTGAAGAGAAAACCCGAGAACTGGTGTTGACAGCGAAAAGCTTACAGTTATACAACTGCAGCTTTTGTCACAATCAACATCGCAGAGGCTCATTAACAGGGTTTAGCACTTCCAGATGCTTTCAGCAGGAAGTGAGCCGAACTGGGCCAGTGAGAGTCTGACACATGCGTTAAACTCAGTTTGGTGTGTCACATCAGAAACATTCTTCTGATACGTCAGTAGTGATATCAATAAAACGTTATAGCCCTTGACAAAATAAGGTATTCAAATTCATTCATAAAGCTGGCTTTAAATAAGAATACAGACTCAAATATTTACATTAACAGATGTATCATTGGAAACAGGTTCCAAAAGAAAATGGCGAGAAGTTTTCAATCATCACATTGCATAACAATAATGGCTCAGAAATGAAGTTCCCTCCAAAACTAAAAATAAACACCAACATTTCCACTGTTCATGTCCAGTCTGTGCCATGTGAAAAGAAAAAGCAATTCTGAATGAGGTCATTTCACACATTCTTTCTCTGTGATGATAAATCTTTTCTTGTAAGTATTGAGAACTGCTTAATTTGCCTAAATGTTTGAGCCCCCACAGCTCTAATGAAAGGTCTACCTCCTTCCACTTGCTGTAAAGAGGTTTTCCCTTCCGTGGAAGGGGTCATTGAGTCATCCACCGCTGTTGTCGGATTATGTTGAAAAAAAGAAGCTGTTTTCAAACGAAGGGCATCGGCACAGTGCCATATATACTAGGAATCACAATCCATAACTAAGAAAGTAAACTCGGGTCTTGTTTTGTACTGCGTTTCGGCTGCAAACAGTTTTGGTGTAGTTGGAGATTGTTTTGCGCTGCGAGTAAAAGTTCATGTACAGCTAGTAACCCCGCAGAACACATGCCAAACCTTACTTCATCTGGCCCGCAAGGTCGGTCAATGTCATGATTTCGCAAATGTTTGCAAAAGGTTTTACAACAAAAGCTGTAAAATTACTACAAAAATTGGTTATTTAGGAACTGTTGTAATTTTATACCAAACTCTTGCAAAAAGTTGATATTTTCCAACACAAGAAAACTTAAACTCGCGTATGCAGTTACTTGCATTTTGGCGTAACTTACGCCTTCACACATGGACCCCAATATTTTGCAACCCAAATTTCACAGATTTTGCAGAAATTTTAACAATTTCTTTAAAAAATTGACTATGAAGACGCCTCTCCCGGATGGCCGGATGGCCCAGGTATTGTTTAGCTGACATTCGCGGGTAAATTTCCATCTGCCACAACTGTCACAATGTCACTTTCGCAATGATCTTTTTGACATTTTCGAGTTCAGATTGGCCAAGATTAAGTCATTTTCAAAGGATTTGTTTATCACAAACCTGCCAACCTGCCACGTGCGTTCCTTTGGGAACAGGGTAAGAAAAACAACGCGACGTTTTTAGAATGGAAGTAGAACAGAACAGGCCAGGAATCAATTCATTCCTGCGATATCATCGCAACAACATCTTGTTATTTTCCAGATTTTGTCCTGAACTCGCAAGTACCGTTCGACTTGCAGGTTGATGCCTTGGACCCCGAGTTGCATGAGTCATTGGTGTTTACCTGTAATTTGAAGTTAAAAAAAAAGAAAGAAAAAAAGTCACAGTTCTGTGACACGTTTGATTGGACGAAACAAAGTCTCAGAAAAATTTGTGATTTTACAAGAGACACTTGTATCCAAAACGGCTCACAACAGAGGAACTGCAATCAAACCACACTGACATTGTAAAAGTACAAAGTGCTGTTAAATCAGCGTTCATGCGAGTTCATCATAAAAGTCAGTGCAGCTAGGCCACGATTCAAGTGCAGTTTAGAGGTACAAGTTAGAGGGTGCAGCTTACGACAAAAAGTACTCTTTGAACAGGAAAGTTTTCAAGAGCTTATCCAACTTTGATGCAGGACGGCTTTTCATGATTTAGATTGGAAAGTTTGGCTGGTGTTGATGAAAGTGCCGTGTCTTTCAGAAGCCAGTATCCTGCAGTAAGTCCCGCCTCCACCAGCTGTAGCTGTAGCTTCTCAAGCTAGAATTTTTTATTTTTTTATTTTTTTATTTTTTCATATCTGAAAGTGGGGGGAAAAAAAGCAAACCATAACAGCTGAAAAACCAGATTTTTCTGATTTTTTTGATTTTTCAGTTATGGATTGTTGATTTTGCTTCTGGGTTTTGGTTCTCAGATTTAGAATTTTTAATGTTGTTATATATGTTGTTGTATCGATGCCACAACCTGCAATTTAGAAGGCTGTTTAGTGGAAAATGTGTAGCATTTATTGATTGGTTTTCTAATCCTGTTCACCACCCAAAGATCTTGCACTGTAAACCAAGTTCACACTTTTCATTTTAGTCTATGCAGTTTAGTCTGTGCAGTGTTGCTTTTCCAACACAACCACACTAGTTTACCAGTAAATATATCAGGATCAAGGTGGGGTCACCTGACCACTCTAACTCCAGAGCCACAGCCCCCAGTAAAGAGCTGAGGGAAGCTGAAACCTTCCTTCATTTTTTATTTGACTACCCTGAAAGTCTGCATTTCCACTTGAAGTCCATGTTTAATTTAGAAATGTTTTAGTAACAAGCTGGTACGGTTAAAATAGCACCCTGTTAGCATATTTATGGTGTTGAACATATTTGATCTGTCAGTCCTGGAAAAATCTAGTGTTTCTTTTGCTAAAGTGGAGATTGTTTGTGAGGACTTACTCAGTAGCAGATTTCCTACAGAGTCCGTGGTTTCTTTCAGATATTATTCAGATAGTTGGTGGTTTTTTTGGCAGGCTTTCTCCACAGTGGGCCTGTAATGTTTGATTTGACTGCTTACTCTCAGTTGCTCCTCTCAGCTGCGAAGCCGAAAACTTACATAACAAACACAGTGAGAGTTTTGTTCTCAGTATGGATAGATGACTCATACATATCATACAATCATACAAATAAAAATAAAAAAATAAATAAACAGCTCGATTTACTTACTCCACTCATTCATTTCGAGGCATGGAGCTTTTTGTCATCAAAAGAGCATCTTTAGTCATATTGTAACAAGTAAATCATTAGCTTTTCTGAGGCTAAACTCCATTTTATCACATAGTTTTTGACAATAAAAGGAACAAAATAAGTGTTTAGATCAAATTTTTGATTATAATTCAATTATACTCAACAATAAAACAATATACTTGCAAGCTAATTGGCCGTTCTGGGCAGTCACACTGAGTACATGTACAATCAAAACAGAGACATGTTTAAATCCAGTCCTAAAGGACCACTGTTCTGCATGTCTTAGATGTCTCCTTGAGATACTGAGACAGTTCCCTCCAATTTTCTGACATTGCTTGATATCTGCATTTTTTATTTTTTATTTTTTTGTATTTGTTTTATGCAATAGCTGTCGTCCTCAAATATTTAAAAACTGCTCTATGCAGAGGCGACTAAGTGTAGCAAAATTCTGTTAAAACTCCAAAAGGACGTTATATTTCAAAGATATGTACATGTCTTCAAAAACTATGATCGGAATACTCCACATGTCCTAAAGGTAACGTAAGACATTTGTGGATGGCGTCACATCTGTTGACATTAGAGTAATAGCTATCTCGAACTTTCCTCCAGTTTTCCCTCTGCTTGTGGTCAAAGACAAAAAAAGCCTGGTTTTCATTACAGTTTAGATGAACAGTGGACGATGAGTAGATATTCATTCAATGTGGTATTCTTGATTTTTTTAAAAAAAAAATGGTGCTGAATCACTCACCCCACCCCTTCAATGATCATTGATTATTTACATAACGATAGCTGTTTACATGTCATTACCATTTCAGAGTACTGCCTCAATCTGATTAATGGGGTTGGAGTATTGTTGTCCATGTAAATGCACTAATTGATGCTAAACTGTTCTTATTTAAGCTTTTCACTCTGTGAAAGAAAATAAGAGATAAAAGTTCTGCAACTAATGAAGTTAATTTTTAAAAAGACATGGATTCATTTGGTCAATTATTCAATATTTTTTAAACTTTTTTTTGTCTTTTTGTGCATTGTGACATAATGGGTAGAGTCTAAATCCAAAAGAAGTTGTTTTTTAATGTATTGTATATTTGTAAATTGATTATATACAGATTTTTAAAAATGTCTAAACCAGCTGCAGTGATGTGTTGCAGCAGCATGAGCTAAAGTATCCTGATATTATTGTGATACAAACGTGTGTGTTTTAAAGCAGTGATAGTTTTGAACAAAGAGAAAACAACCAGTTGTGACCATCAGCCGGTTATTTTTCCATTCATCTGTTCTACAGATGACTCCTGTCCCATTCAGTGGGGGTCTTTATGATGGACCTTAAAGGAAGCGAAAGGACATGCTGGTAAATCATGACTATTTTAAGGGGAAGAAAGAAAAAAGAATGTAAAAAGACATTTTGCTACCACCATCACCACCGTTGCCCACGCCTCAAATAGCCTTGATGTTTGTGTTGTTGCTGCTGTTGATGATAATTGGTGGTTTGCAAATGGATGCACTCAAGCAGTTCCAGAAACGGCTTGAACACTCGTTGCAAAGCATTCCCCAAACAACCTAAATGCTATATTTAAAGAAAGAACAAGTTTAAGCATTAGAGAGCCTACATCTATAATCAAGATGTTTGAAATATATAGAACATTTTGAAACAAAATACTTATTTATCAGTTATTTACACAACCAACCTATGTGCTGTACATGGGAGTTCAGGCCATATGACACCAACATGTTGTTTTGTCTCATTGGCTGCGACTGTTGATGTACATCAGTTGGGTTATTTCAGGTCTGCGATACATATAATGCAGTTTAATTCAATTTTATTTACATAGCATCTATTATGACACAAGTTGTCTCTCGACTCTTCACAGAAACCCGAAGCATGACCCCCAAGCACATGGCTGAGCAAGCAAAAGATTTTAAGAAAACGTCGGGACTATGGTAATTAACCCGTTAGCGGTCCACCCCTAAAATGCCCGTAAATGCCCAAATTAAATTAAATGCTGTTTTTGAACCCTTTGCTGTACATGTAAAAGCTTGCTCACTGTGTAATGGGAGCACTCCTCAGCAGTCAAACTTATTGTAGCTGTAACTAGTACAGAGTTACTGACGTTGGAACACACAAAAATCTTCTTCTTTTTTTTTTTTCCCCCCTAATTTGGATTTTTTTTTTTTCTTTTTGTCCTTTTGTTCCAGTAGCTGCACATGAAGGAATGGAGGTGTGGACTGAAAGATAAAACAAGCCTGAAAAATCAAGTCTCGCCTATTTCCAGTTCAGATGTGACTAACTATAGCTTTAAAAAATGCAGGAAGATAATTCTATTGACAAACAATGAAATATTTTGGAACTCCAGACTGTAAATTTACAGCCATAAGCAAATACAGTTTCCAAAGTGTGAGTCTTAACTATCAACATTTACAGTCTTATAGATTACAACCAAAGTTGTATTGTTCTTGTTTTTTTGTTTTTTTTTTGCTGATTTGGGTTAAATGACCTCCTGACTCAAGGCCTGCTCTGCTAATCTTTGTTTTGTTTAATTTCCTCTCAAGTTCTTGATTAGGGATGCAAAAGCTGCGTCAATCTGTGATTAGCCTCAGAGGACAGAAAGATCAAGGTTTTTATAGAGGCGATCATCGAAAAAAATAATAAATGTATATTTCATGTCGATGGGAACCAAAGGGGCAAAACAAATTCACCACATTAAATGATATTTAAATCATTTGTCGTCATCTTGTCGATGTTTTCGGCCGTCATGCACACTTTCAAAGAGACACAGAATTCAGCTGGTTTTCGTTTTCATTCCTGTCTTTTGTTCGAGTCTCATTCTTGGGAAGTTTAAAGGAAATAATAACCATAGCAGGGTTTTTTTTTGTTTTTTTTTGTAGTTGCGTCAATCTCTGTGAAATTGCTCCATGTTATTATCATTCTCCAGCTGGGACTCAGCAGTTTTCTTGGCAGCGTCTGAGTCAGCAGGCTGTCCAGCATGAAAAAATACTGTGGGTGCACAACTTTTTCTGTTTTTTTTTTTTTTTTACTCTCTCAACTGATGTCATCTTTTCTTTTTTTCTTTTTTTTTTTTACCTCCATGTTTCCTTAAATAGCTACACAATCTGATTGTGAGTTTTCTTGCTTTTATACTAGGTGATGCCATTTAAATGCTAGTTGTGAGCAATGGAATGGGGAGGGGGAGAGAGTGTGTTGCTGGCTTCATATTCTGTATCTGTACATGTTTTCCATTAATGCTAGGAAGTTAGTCAGACACCAGAAAATATCTGTTTCCTCTGTTTAAGATTCAAATGAATTTACAAATTTATGTTTTAGAAAACTCTCTTAGGATCAGGGGTGGTGGCAGACATTCTGAACATCCGGGGCTTCAGTCCAGCCTAACCAGGGGGGTCCAGAGGTATGCTCACCCAGGAGAACATTTTGAAAAGACAACCCCTTATATGGTGGCTTGAGGTGACTCGTAAGGGAATCATGATTGACCCAACAGCTATATAGTTGTGATCAATTCTGCAAAATGGCAGCACAACAACTATCCAGGAAGTAGCAGAACTGATAAAACAGAAATTCATTTGAAACATGGTGGGGGCACACAGGCAGGGTGTCTGGAGGTCCTCCCCCAGGAACATTTTAATAAAGTAGATTCATTTACTGCATTTTGGTGTATTTTAGCAGCTTATTAGACACCTATGTGACTAAATGTTTGAATGAGACAGATTCACCAACAAGTCTTCCTTCAACTGGTCCAAATATGCATCAGACTGTTTTAAACCCACTGATGTGGCAGAGATACTGGAATTAATGTCACACAATTTATCACAACCAATGACTTTAGAGGTTCATTTTAATTTAATTTTATTATTATTATTATTATGATTTACTTTTAGTTGTTACACAACATGCCTTTGTGGCAAGCAGTGGGGACACTCAACTAATTAAAAACTCAAATAAGAATTCAGGTCTTCAGCGTGCTTTAATAATTTAAACATACTCTAGATTATAATTTTAAACAGTAATATCTTTTCTAGTTTAACTGACTGCACTCAAAGTAAATATTGATTTAATTATACATTGTGGATCCTCAGTTGAGAGATACAACAGCGAAGCCGTGTACTTCGCCTGGATTGGTGTTACCTGGCCCCACCCTGGAGCCAGGCCAGGGGTTGGGGCTCGCAGGCGAGCGCCTGGTTCCGGGTCTTTGCCCTGAGGACCCGGCCAGGCTCAGCCCAAATGAGTGACGTGGGCACCTCTTCAAGTGGGCTCACCACCTGCAGGAAGGGTCATAAGGGGACGGTGCTGTGTGATTCGGGTGGCAGTCGGGGGCGGGGACCCCGACGACCCAATCCCAGAACGACAACTCTGGCTATGGGGACATGGAATGTCACCTCGCTCTGGAACCCAACTCCTTGAGAGAGGCTGGACTCTCTACTACTGTGGAGTTGCCCGCGGTGAGAGGCGGTCTTACGGGCCGAACAGCAGTGCAGAGTACCCGGCCTTCTTGGAGTCCCTGGAAGGAGTACTGGAAGGTGCGCCGACCGGGGACTCCATAGTTCTGTTGGGAGACTTCAACGCCCACGTGGGCAATGACAGTGTGACCTGGAGGGGTGTGACTGGGAGGAACGGCCTCCCCGATCTGAACCCAAGTGGTGCTTTGTTACTGGACTTCTGTGCTAGTCACAATTTGTCCATAACGAACACCATGTTCAAGCATAAGGGTGTCCATCAGTTCCTTCATTTGTTTTCTCAACATGCTGTATACTTTAGCATTTTGGTGTGTTTTTCATCACCTTTTTACAAGCAAAGTTTGAGGTAGCTAGCTTGCGTTGCTTGCCTGCCTAACATACAAGGGTATTTGTCACAAACAGATACTACTAAAAGATGTAGTGAAATTATGTTGGTTACTCAGCTTTATTTTGCAGAGGTGCACGCATGTGTGTGTGAGAAAGAGAGAGAGAAAGACAGAGATGGTGTTCCTAGCCATTGGCGTTGGAAGCATTTGAAAAGTGGGAGGGGACACACTGGTGGTCTGAGGGTCCTCCCCCACAAAACCTTTAGTGAGGTTTTCTTTATTCTGGTGCATTTTAACAGGTTGTTAGAAATCTACTTTGACCTAAAAATAAATATCTCGTTCAATAATAAATCTTCACTCAGAGAGTCCATAGATGCATCTGGCCATTTATTACTAGATTATTCTGACGCAATTTATCATTATTTGCAAGACACCAACAATTCCTTTTGGGTGTATTTTACTTTATTTATTTTTATTCTTTTCTAATTTAACATAAGTTGTAAGACAGCATGTTTTTATGTCAAGCGATGGTGACACTCATTGCCTCGTTATTGGCTTTATAAAATAGTGTAACTGGAAAACAAACCCATGAAAATGTTGATGTGATTGTTGAATTTGAATGAAACAGACAATTTATCTGCAAACACTGACCAGCAGGTAACTTTGCTAACCTTTATATTAAAATAAAAACTATGGAGAAATAAACTGACTTACTTTCTGTGATCTTTTTCAAGTATTTTATGTCCATTGTGTCTGGAGAGGGAGCAGATGTTGCAAAAAAATTAATCACCATCCAATTAATAAAATTATTTTTAAAATGCCTTACAATGGATACTGCTGAAACTTAAAATCTTACTCTAAAGCTTCCTACAAATTTCTTGTTATTTAGATTAATGTAACATCAATTTGACTTGACATCTGCCCTGTTTACACTGGACTGGTATTAACTGGACTGGTGTTATCTGGACTGGTATAATCTGCGGACCTGGATGATGTCTGCGATTTGTAACGTAAAAATTCCAGCCCAAATTACCTGCCCTATTTCAGCCCACACAGAGGTCAAGGGATTATTTTAATCCAGTGCAAACACTTTTTCCACGGTGAAATTATGGCGCCAGCTGTGGATAACATAATTGTTGATATTTTTGGACAAAAATTTTAAAAAAAAATGTCAACATTAAGCTGGAGAGCAATAAAAAATACACCATTTCCGAGCCAACAAAATAGTGATGATGAGATGAATGACTTGCATGGCTGCATGCTGTAAGAAAAAATATTGTTTACTAAAACAAAGTGCCGGTTGTTTTGTTTACTGTTACCATGGACACCAATGTCTTGGTTAAGTTCCGTTACCATGGACACCAATGTCTCAGCTAAGTTACCATTTTATTGTTTACTTGCTAATCATTAGCTTTGTCCCAATCCAGCGGCCGCATCCTTCGAAGGCCGATTACGTCACAGTGACGCGCCGAAGGCTGTACCAATTCGAAGGCTCCTTCAAATGCGGCCTACAAATGCATCTTTCTTTTCCCCAATTTGAAGGAGTATCCTTCTCAGCCTGCCCTATCCCGAGATGCATTGCGGTTGTAACAGACAAACACAATGGTGGACGAAGCGGGGGACGGAGGGGTGGAGTACACTTTTAAATGTAAGTATGTGAAAATCCAGGATTGCAAAAATTAAAATCCTAAAGCGTTTATGATGATAGGCTTTCTGTCTTTTGCATACACATTTTTTGTATGATTTTTTTTGTCTGAAATCATCATGACCAAATGAGCTCATACAGCTTTTTTTTTTTTTTGTAGGGGGCAAGGAGCAGAGCGAAAACTTAATAAAATTAAGAAAAATTAACAGCCACCTCTTCACAGGTGTCAAAAAATTCTGCCATTGTGGCATGGAGGTAAAAGAATTATGAATCCATTGATCCGTCTTATGCTTTTGAGAATATTTCCATTAATCCTTATAGGCTACTGTACAATGCGACCTTAATGGAATACAACAGTATAAATACAGAATACAGTTCCTCTTGTTTTGTTTTTTGTAAAAAAAATTTTTCAATATGGGTTTAATATACTATTTACCATGTTTCAATCCTCATTTATTTTATGTTGATGTTATGAGGATAATTTTGTAGAAAATGAGCCTACAGGGGAAGGTGACTCCTTTGCAGGCAAAAAAGAAATGGGAGAACTTGAAAAAGAAATACCCTAACCCTAACCCCACTGCTGCGACTTGGCCCTGGTTTGTCCTCATGGATGAGGTTTTAGGACAGGGGCCTTCCATTGCCCCACCTGTCCTAATTGCCTCTATCCCTGAGGACACTCCAGGTCCAACCACAGCAGTGGAGGTCCAAGAAGACAGGGCTGAGGAAGAAAGAGAGGAAAGGGCCTAGAGATGACTTGTAAGCGCCTAGAGATGACTTGTCGTAAATAGGCGCTATATAAATAAATTGAATTGAATTGAATTGAATTTAAAGGAGAAAAGGAAGAAAGAGGCAGATGGAGAGACAGGATGAGATTTTGGATTCAATTCGGGAAGACATGAGGCAGCAGAGCCTGAAGAGAGGAGAGAGCAAGAGCATAGGGAGAGGATGGACAGAGTTTTTCCTATTCTCGAAAAAAATTGCCAATAAATTAATTGACTAGCTTTTTATGTTCTTGAAAAAATTGTTTTGTTGTTTGTGAAAAATAAATTGATTACAAAAACTAGTGATTGACATTAACTCTTTTTATCACACTCAGATAATTATTTACTCTTTATTATCAACTAAGGAACACTAGAGCAATGTATGTGATGTGATGGACAATGCGGTGGACAGTGGAACGAGGCGTCCTAAACACTCTTGATACCACTGTATGATGCTCCACTGCCAACTAGAAAAGAAACACCAGGGTCTCAATTGTTGCACCCCAACCATGTTGTCGATCGAGGTTCAGGAGATTCAGCAACACTACCAAAGACTCCCTGCTTAGTCTAAAATCTGGTCTTGGATCTTCCTGGTTGAAAAAACGGTCCAGGACTGGGACACTCAGGTTAATCCTGCTGTACATGGGTCTAGTCTGGTTGAGGAAATGTAGAGGACGACAAAAACATTATTAGTTTAATGGTATGATTTTTTATTTTTATAACATATCAAAGCATTATCACAATGTTGAGGCTTAAGGTAAATATACTGATGTGCAGTTAAAACATTTCATTGCTATTTCATTTCTGAAATTTAAAAAAATTAAAGACCCTGTTTTAAACATTTTTACACCCACTTTATCTACAAAAGGATCTTATAAGATAAAAGTAATATTAGAAAATGTTATACATTATTATGAATTTAAGATACATAAGATTTTTATTTATTATGCACAAGTTAATAAGGTTTAGTGTAGTCTTTCAGTCCCTGAAATTATCCATGAAACTAGCTTAAGTTAACATATTTTCCTGAAAGCTTGTATATACATATACAATACAGCTGTTGTCTCCATTTTTCTGTTCATAGCGCCGTGTTTTGGGGTTTTTTTCTTCTTTTTTTCTTTTGTGCTGTCACGGTTGCTAGGCGACAGGACATGCGCCAATGTAAAGGCAAAGGCTCGACGTACCAATTCACAGCCGCTGACTTACGGTCTACCCGACCGTCGGAGGACGGGGCCTATGTAGACTAAATAGGCCATGTCCGCCTTACCTAGTCTACGTTGACAACATGCGACCGCTGGATTGGGACACACCTGTTGAGTAGTTGCATGATCACTGATCACACACTTCAAATCATACAATATTTATTCACAACGGATAATCAATCATAAGCCGTTGCTCGTATGATTGCAGCACCGGATATGACGCTATAAACGCTTTGATGACATATCTGGGTATTAATGTCTGTAAATTACAGTAAAACACAGACTTCAGCTGTCCTCTTAAAAACACAGACATCAGTAATTTTAAAATGACTGCAGGTCTTCAGATAGTCCAGTGCGAATATGGGGGGTCATTTGGGGGTTATAGAATACAGTGTTAGTAAAAGACTGATATTGTGAGATATTAATTGGGCTGAGGTTACCTTTCCCAGCACTGACGGTTCACTTCACATGTAAACTTCCAGAGACAGTTGATGAAGCGACGGTTATAATCTGAACTTTGTTTATGCAGGTAACCAGGAAAATCCAATATCGACTTTCAATGGTGCTGATATTCTTTTATCAATCAAGTCATTTGATTCTTTGGTGAAACACTAAAAACAGTGCTGGGAGGATTAGTGCGACTCTGCAGCTGTTCAGTATGATTTTACACTTTTGTTAAACACTTTTGGTTGTTTCTGACTGTGTGAGATACATTGAACGCTACAAGTCTAAGGCCGGTGTGTGATTGGATGAGGAAGGAAAGGAGGCGGGACAGGTTTTTATTTTTGTGTGTGTCTGAGTGTATGTGAGCGACGCGATGCTTAAAGGAGATCACAGACAGAGCCGCAGCTTTTTTCTGCCATGTTTGGCGTTGTTGCAGCCAACAGTAACTTTTTCTGTTTCCTAATTAAATAACAGTTTGCTGAGTACCTCCTCCTTCACCCTTTTAATACATCCAGCTGGGGTCCGTTTCACAAAGCGGTTTGTGTGGAAACTTCGAGTATCTTGAACCGGAACTCAGGAAAACTCTGAGTTTTCCGCTTCACAAAGCGGGGTTACTTAACTCTGAGCCAGAGGGTTCAGTTGAGCCAGTTTCACAAAGTGAGGTAACTGATACTTGGAGTCTGTTCCTGTGGTAACTGACTCCCTGAACTAAACCCTATGTCCCCCCCCCCTAATTCATAGTATTATAAATACAGGCCTATAATTCCTGCATGTTTTGAATTGCGTGAAATACATAATAAAAATAGGTGATACAAAATGATTATATGGTCAACCCAGGTAAACTGGTTTAGTCTTGACTTCTGGACGTAAGTAACAGTGTTGGGGGATAGGATTATTTTTAAATATCTGATTGTATGTATTTGCCATTTTTATGAACAGTGTATATTTATTTAAGTTCTGATAACATATACTGTTTTGTGCAGAATTGCCTCATTGTCTTTTGGCAGTGTTGGAGGTGGAGATTGTGCACCTTGAAAAGTTTGTTTCCTGTTGTAATTGCAACAGTTAAATGACTGGATTTTCTGATGTGTGTTTCTCAAATGTCCTATTGAAGGATTTGGGCAATTGAGAAATATAAGTTTCTCTTTCACTTAGATTGTTATAATAAAAAACACTGCTGTGCAAAATTTGTTATGTGTTTGTTAATATCAGTTAGTCAATCAATCAATCAATCAATCAATCAATCAATCAATCAATCAATTTTATTTAAAGGGGCAATGCACATTAATGAACATAATGTAAATATGCCAGATATAGCCAATGAATAATTTCATCTGTAGTCCCCTGGCACATCAAAAAGAATTAAGAACCCAACAGTGACAGACTAATACAAAGATCATCCACACATGGAAGCCAAAACAAAAATCAGAATTAGAAAAGGAGAGATAGAAAAAAAGAAATAAATCAAGAGAAACAAGAGAAATAAAATAAGACACTGTCAGCAGACAAAGACATTAAAAATTGTCAATGTAACTTGGTACATGAAACAAAGAAAGGAACAATTGTCAATGGTCACATGACTGGTTCCTCTTTAGCCAACATTAAAGTTTTACTTTAAAAGCCATGAAGGTGTCAGAGTCTGTGACAAATCACACTAACAGACACCTCACAGTCAGATCTGACCTGTGTTTTTCTTTCTTTCTTTTACATCTTTGATTTAATGTTTTTAAGATATGATTTTATGTTTAGAAGCTGATTTTATATACATTTTATATTCTCACCTTATTTTTTTCATCTCACTTTCTTCATTATTGTTGCTTTTACTTAACCTTTAATGTAAAACACTTTGGGTGCCAGCTGGTTATTGGAAGGTACCATGTAAATAATTAATTGATTGATTGATTGCAAAGTTACTTTATTCATTAAGCTGCATAATTCTTTAGGGGATGTTCTAAAATCAACATGTCATCACATTTACACGACAAGAAGGGTAGGTTCAATTTGCTTCTTACCCGCCAAGGAGCCCATGTTGATGCTGGCCCCAGCGCTAGCAGCCAGAGACTGAAGGGCCCCTAAAGAAGCTATGGGATTCACTGAAGAATTGCTGGTGGAGCTTGGGGGTGAACCTGCTATGGAAAAATAATGTAATAAATACAATTGCAAAATATGCCATGTCAGTTTAAGATTTAGATATACCTTGTCATATTCTTCACACTAACAACTTATGGTTTAAAAACAGCAATAGAGACATGGAAATCTCGAAATCATCATCATTAGTAGTGACTACAAATAGGTTTTCAGCAGTTTTAAGACATTCCCACATATGAAAGCACTTTTTAAGCTGTCTTTTCCTCCCTGTGATCCAACTCAGCCCAAGTCAACACAGCTGAGCTTAACCATTGCTTCTGTACTCATTAACCTCCTTTTATCAAAACTCTTCACAAGCCTTACTCACTTAATCTTTTTTAAAATTTATTTATTTAACCTTTATCTAAACAGGAATAGCCTCATTGCACCAGTACTAACCAGAACTGGCTATAGAGACCACATCTCACCAGTTCTAGCTTCTTTACATTGGCTCCCTGTTAAATTTA
>JBAMYA010078953.1:0-23710 GCA_037176975.1 Arrhamphus sclerolepis | reverse complement strand
ATTGTTAGACTATATAACCGACTGCTTCATTATTTTTATTATGCACATGGTCCAGACTTTTCCACACCTCAGACTTTTGCTTTCATCACCGGTGCAAAAGTGCGCCAGAGCATCTCTCTCCGTTTTGCGCTGCATCTTGCAGAGCGCAAAATGGTTTGCAAGCCCGAGCTCGGCCCAAACATGTGCAATATGATTGAAATTAAGCACGTTTGGGCAAAGATCTTAAGCTCTACCCCTCACAATTTGTGCCCCGATGTCACACGGATTATCCAGGTACAACGGCATTGTCGTGGGAGAGATTGTTGGTGGAGGGGCGGTACTGATGAGGGGAGTGGTAAGCGGAAACCTCGAGTTAACCAAGAACATAACCTGCTCGGACCAGGTTTGAGATGTGGAGTAAATTACCTTGGCAGCATACCTTGATCGAAACCTATCCACCTTTCATAGTACGGGTTAGTCGGGAAGTTACTCCTCACGTGATCAAGTTAGTTACCCCGATAAGCCGGTTAGACCTGCTTCGTAGTACTGGCCCCAGAATAGAAAAACCTTTTACAGAAATTTAAAGGATCTCAGTAACATATTGGTCCAACATTCATTCTTTTCAGTAAATGTGAACTTTCATATTGTTTTATGGCTCACTGTATGTGAATGATATTTATAGTCTCCAGTACAAATATCTCAACAGCTTTAGGATGAACTTCAAGTTTATTTGGAACATATGTTGAATGTCAGCTCGTGATTTGTCAGTCTTTTTGAAGTTTTAGTGCAGTTGCTGCTTTTAACACATTATTTTCAGTAGACGCAAAACTGAATCTGTCCAGATATTCAACACAAATCTCAAGAGTGCTGTTTTACAAAAATATAAGTTTATTTTATCACTTATACTTAAAGTATAACTCATGAAGGATTTTCCCATCTGCCTATAAATGTGTTCACATTATCAGACAAACTGTAGTGTTGTGTCTGCAGGTTTTGTATGAAGGTTTTTATGAGACTCTTGCCTTTGGCCTCCCTGATGCTCCACAAAACATAAGTGATATTATTCTGAACTGTCTGGCCATCACTGTCTCCTCAAACAGAACCAGAGGGCTTTTTATGCCTGGAAACACACAATCAAACACATAAATGCAGCTCTACGACTCAATGCTGTGTTGCATTGCATAATAAGGCTGCTTTTGAAAAGGCCCAACTGCATCATGGAGAATGTTGGGAAAAAGTTTGAAAAAAATATAATAGGAGATTTTTAAGGTACTGCAATTAACATATATTTGTAACTTTGATGGTTTCTCCTTTTTTTATTATGACCAAAACACTTTTCACTATTAGATACAATAAATACTGAAATAATTATTGTTAAATCAGTAATTGAAGAATATATTCTCAGTCAAATATATGCATACACATATATACAAATAATTTTCGGTTTCTTCTGATAATATGATTTAACGTCATTGAGTACCTGAAAGTGTTTTCAAAGATTTTCCAATTTGAAATCATTAGTGATTTCATGGTCCTGACTAACACTGAAACGTGAAACTTGTCATGGAAGCGTGGAAGGAAACAGTTTTCTGATGAGGGTTTGCTCTGTGATGTCTGCTGGGCTTTTAGTGAGACAGATTAATCGGCAATGAAAATAATCATTAACTGCAGCCCAGCAATAACTTTCATTCACCCCTGTTCACCCGGTCACTGCGAATGAAGCTTGTCGACTGTGATGAATCACGCAACCAGCTGCTTCAAATAGACCTTTTACTGGAAGGCTTTGATCCAAACTTCATGAACAGGTGGTTAAGTGGTTTCTAAAGCCCCACTACTACAGTAAGCACCCAGCTTCTTTTTTTTTTTTTTGCAAATGTGATCAAACTGACCACCTGTAAGATCAGAATGCTGTGTTAAAGGGTTCCACATGGGAAGTTAAGCCAATCTCGTGAGGAACATGAGCACAACATGTTTGTATTAGAAGAGAGCAGATGTTGATGTTGGAGATCAGAGCTGGGGCCTTTCTTCGCCATCATTTCCGTGATGAAGGATTGGTATCTGATACTTCCCTCAGAACTAAAACCATAAGTGTACAATCAACCTGGAGCAGGGGAAGTGTGATTGTGTTTTGCACAAAAGTGAACAGATTTCTTTGCTCCTCTTTGTTTGTATGATAAGTAATGAAGTGTACGTCAACTGGTCTCTGCTGTTGCCACCACGTTGCTCATCTGGGAGTAGTTTGTACCAGATCTGATCTGCAGGCTGCCATTACCACCAAACCACAGCACTCTTTGAAATAGTCTTCTGCCCTGTTTGAGGCAAAAGTGAGAGTGAGGCAATGGTTGATGACAAGTCAGTTCTTCAGGAAAATTGCCATTATTGAATGTTCAGAAATGTCACTCTGCAAAGTGACATTTGCGGTGTTAAATTTCTTTGTTGTGGTTGGATAACGGTTAGTTTGGACCTTGAGCAAGCTCTTTTTGGAAAGACTCGAGTGATGTTGATGTGTGACTGTGATGTCACCCCCGTAACTAAACACAGTTAAGTTTGCAGCTATGTTACTAATTCAAGTGTGAAGGTGTCTGTGAAGATTCTCTGAAGGTATGCTAGTGGGTTTCTGTCCATAGAAGAACACTCAAAATATCAGAAAGGTGCTGATTTGTCCATGTATCAGCTGAAACGCAGGTTTTCCCTCATCATTCCCTGTCACAAAATAAATGCAGTCAGCCACCTACCACATTAATGTAAACTTATATCGCTTTTTCATCGATAGTTGGACTTGATTTGACAAAGTAACAATACTCTTTAAACTGTGGCTTCCTGATTATGGACTCATATTGTTACTATGCTAGGGTGTTGGTAGGCTGAACCATGTAGACTGTTTCTTCATCAGTGTTGTGCTTTATTACTGGAAATGAGTAATGGGTGAAAGGTCTGGCCCACAATCATTCTAAGTATTGTGCAATTAGTCAGAATGGGCAGGAGCAGGTGGTAATGGCTCAAAACCATCCCACACAGTTCTCTAATTCATGAATTAGCCTATGTTGTTGTTGTTGTTGTTGTTGTTGTTGTTTGTTTTTGTTTTTTTAAGTGAATGACATTCCATACACCCTGCTCATCACTTGATGGCTTCCATAATGTTAGGTTTACAACTAATGACGGTATGTAGAGTCAGAGTTGTATGTCCAATAACCTGTCATCCTGTGTGTCCTCAGCTGTTTAATGACACTCTTTCTGAGTGAAAACTTTTAATGTTCTGCCTGTGTTTTTTGGCCAGTTTGATCTTCTTGTTTGTATGTGTGTGCAAGGTGATTCATACTCTTTAAAAAGGGATTTTCCAACATAGCTGATGCACACTAACACCATATTCATCTTTGCATGTAGTCAGAGCTGCATCTCACAGGTATTCTTTCCCTTTTGTCAATTATCAGGCTTCATTGAGACACACCTCTATTTGTCATCCTCATTGTGCCCTTTTTAATCCCCCAAACAAGCAAATTGGAATTGGACACCACATGGTGTAATCCAAGAATACTTTTTCCACTGTGGTACTGATGAGTATTGAAACAAAGCCATGCCACTGGTTGCATAATGTTTTTTGTTTTTTTTGTTGTTGTTGGTTTTTTTTAGTGAGAATTTGAAATGACTGCTTTAAAACAGGATAAAAAAGTGCAGAAAATATCTGTTGGTGGTGCTCAATGATGGTCCTCTTGTGCTTTAAAATCACGACAGTCTTTGTTACGTAACATAAGTACTACAAATGAAACCCACAAAGTCAAAGATTACAGAATTGAAAGTTGGTTAACTTACCTAGAGTTTCTCAGAAGATTCAGTTTTATTGGGAGTATCTTAAATTAAAACTTTATTCCTCTTTTATAGTATTCGTTAATGTGGACAACCTTTTTGAAGTATAGGGGGTGTCACCAGGAGTTGTAGCTGCTAGAGACGGTGATGCTGGTGGTCCAGAATCCCCCTGTAAAGTTTTCAAATTTGTCTTTATAATCATTCAGCCAAAGAATAAAGTAAGGCTGCCTTATTGCATGATTCAAATGTGCACGAAAACTCTTTTGACATGCATGTTTCAAGTAAGACAGATTCTGTAAATTTAGTTTAAAATCTGCTTGTAAGCACAGAATCCTCATTTTGAAAGGCACATCTTTTTGTTTATAGCCATTTTGACTCCGAAACTGATCTGACCAACACCAGGAGATTGTTTGTACATATTTTCAGAAAGTGTCAGTCCATATGTTTCGAACAATGTTTAATAACCTCTGTGGAACTTTATAGTAGGAGGAGTGGCAGACAGATAGAGGGGCGAGAATGGTGAATGGTGAGATATGACTGATTGGGGGGGTTTTGCTCATTCTGGTCCTTCATGTGACTCAGTGAGGCCACAGTGAAGCTTGTCATCGTCATCCTTCATTACTGCTGTTGTTTGTTTACTCTGGCTGGTCGACGACGTGCAAACTATGTTTAGTCTTTTTTTTTTTTTTTTTTTTAAAGTTAAAGGTGTGGGACTTTGAAGTGTTAAGTCTGTTACTTTTCCATTTTGCTCATTCTGACTCTTTAACTTTTAACAGATTTAGGTTGTCAGTGGATGTGCAATTATATCTTTTTAATCCATTACAAACCAAAGTATAAGTTTTTCCCACTTGACACCAGCACTTTAATATTTATATATTTAGGATTTAAAAATTTTTTTTTGCTTCCATCAGAAGTTGAGAAATTTTCAACGCATCACTGTGTGATGGGAGACGTAGGGTGTGGATAGTAGTGATGCATCACTCATAAATGAGCCGGCTTGAGCCAATACTTTTAAATGTAGCTGAAGAATCAGAAAGGCCAACTCCTATCAAGTGAGAGCCAGCTTCTCTTGCTTTTCCTTTCACTATTCAGTATATACTATACACTATACTATATCTACTTCTCCATAGAACATAGTTAATAGCAGTTATCTGGGTTAACACAACAAATACCCCTCTTCCTGAATATTTTGGGAGCAGCCGTTTGATTTGTTTTTTTTCCGGTCATGACGACACAGTCAGATTAAAGCGTTGGACACCTCGTCCACAACAAATACATGTGAATCCGGCGTGACGTGGCAATTCTCAGAGTTTGATTTGTTTGTTGGCTTTTTTTTTTCTAAATTGAATGGATAAACAGTAAAGATTTTTCTTTATTAAAAATTAAATCAACAAAAATTAAGTTTGATAATGAAAACAGGCCAGTGTTGGCTGATTGAAACTCTTAAAACAATCAGACCCATTGTTGGCTCAAACACACCTCTTTTCTTATACTGTCTTCCTCCAAGGTCAAAAACACACAGTTTCATAATGTCAGCCCTCATATGTCTACTCACCCCCCCCTCCCACACACACACACACACCCTCTGGGTTTGTTGCTCAATTCTAGTGTCAACAAACGTGAGTCCTGTTCAAACCCCTGTGTCTGCAGGACTGACAGACCAGCTTGAACTGTGGTGTGTTTGTGTGTTACAGTAGATGTGTTTGTGGATGTGTGGTTGTGAGCTCTCACCAAACAATGTTTCTCCTGCATCTCACTCACATTTAGATGTTTCTCAAGCTAACGGTGACATTTCTCAGTAGTCGCTATGGCTAGTGGTTCAGACTAAAAAGAGATGTTTAATAAAGAATGAAAACATTTTATCTTGTTTGATTCTATTTCTTCATTCTCGTTTCTGCTTCTAGTTTCTTGTGCTTCTTCCTTTTTATTGTTCCTCTTTCTCTAAATCCATCATTACGTGTTCTCGTCTCCATCTTCTTCTTTTTCCCTCTCTTTGTTGGTGTTGGTAATGAAGCAAGCAACATCTCTGGGTGGCCTTTCCAAACAGACTTGTTGCGGTCTCCTCCAGACTCCTGCATGGACCTGAGTCCTGTATTCTGACGTTTACGTCTCCAAGCCGTACTGACCGAACCACACTGGAAACATGTGGACAATACTGCAGTACAATGTTAGTGTGGTCCACTCTGGTTCAGATCATTGAGCTGAATGCAGTTTCTCGTCTTTGTGCGGTCCAGCTCGTTTAGTCTGCAGGTTTTACTGGTTGTTTTGGAAGCACGGTTTCTCTTTTGTCTTTTTTTGGTTCTTCTAAAGAACAGTTTCATTTGAAGTTGATGCTCTGATTTACATTTCCGCTGTCCTGTTTTCATTCATTTGCTGTTTACTTTTGGTTGTTGTTTGGTTAGATTTATACTAAATACTAAAACCACTTGGTTGCAATGATCAGTTTTAAGTTTAGTTTATGTTTCATTGACAGTGTATCTATCTTGTTTGTAATGGGGAACTCTGTGCTGTTACTTTTCATAACCAACCATTTTGCGCTGACTAATCATTGCATACCTAAATGCAACGATACACCTTTTCATTATACTTACCCAACGCTTTGAAAACTGACATAAAATGGTGTTTTGTTCTTTGTGACACTAATAATTGTGACAAAATGGCAAAAAATAGTTATTATTTTGTGTGTTACATTTGGCTTGAAGTTTTTTTTTTTTGTCTTATTTTGTTTATTATCGTGTTTCAGTAGTTTTCTGTCTTGGATATGATTTTTATATAGAAAATCACTATAATATACAATAATAACATCTTCAGAATATTTTCTTTGGGCGCAGACACATTTTGACTCCTATTTTTGAAGAATAACAAAAGGGTTAAAATAACAGAACAAACAAGCGTTATAGTAAGTGCTGATAAAGATTAACAATGGATGACTTGTAGGCCTGTATAAGATAAGATAAGAATTTTATTTATTTTTTGAGATGCTAGTATTGTCCTAGAATAAAAGTACATACATGCAGATGTGCTTGTGTCCCCTCTTTATAACTCTTCGTTACTCGAATGTCCATTAGCTCTGGAATGTCCTCTTATAAGTAATGTTTGTGTTAATTGAGGAAGACCTGTAACAGAGGAAAGGTGTGAGCACTTTACAGTACATTTCAGCTGTGCAGCACGGGAACATGTGCACCCATTGATGTGGGAATGCTGGGAGGAAAGGTGTGGCCGATCACGACTTCCCTCAAGTGGACGCAACAGGAAGTCCCTTTGGTGGGGGGGTGGGGGGAGGGGTGGAGGTCAGGACGGTTGGAAAACCACAAGGAAAATGATTTCAAAAGGGGTAGGACCAGACAAAGATTATCCAGATTTTATGAAAGTATGTTTTTTAAGAAAAGAAAGAAACTGGTTTTTGAATGGAAGTCGTGGGAATATGTGAATATATGGGAAATCTGTGAAGGTTATTATGTAGAAATAACTTACTTCTAACTTTAGTTTAAAGAAGAAAAAATGTTATTCATTGCTAGAGGGAAATTATATTGCTGTGGTATAAGTTATTGAAATGACAAAATATACTTATTTCCTCGAAAATATATGTTAGACACAGTTAGCACAGCTAAATCACTGTGTTTAGTCTGCCCCTGGAGCATCCACACCGTTCTAACACACAGTCCAGTGTTTTAGGGGTAGTTGTAGTTATCCCAGCCAAGCATGGCGTGCACGCGCACACACACACACACACTTGCACAGTGATGTCATGTATTTACAGAGGATTCCAGACGAGTGTACCGGTGCTAAACAAAGCTAGGAATTCTGCAGGTGTGTGTGATAAAAGGTTAAAGAAAGAAAGTCCCACGTCTCTCAGACAAAACCCTCACAGATCTTTTTTTTTTTTTTTTTTAAACCCAGACCCAAAGAGCAAGGAGACAATGACATGGAGATGAAGATAAGCTCTGATCTGATTCTCCTCCTCCTTTTTTTCCCTCTCTCAGTAATTTGTTTTAGAGCTCTTTATCTTCGGTTCTTTCCATTGTTGCCTGGAAACTGGTGTCATAACAGTTCTGCTCTTCCTAGTGCCGAGTGAAAGATGAAGATACTCAGATTTAAAGAGTAATAAAGTAATGCTGAATACTAGAGGGACAACAGCTGTCATAAGATAGTGAAATATATGCACCTTATATGTTTCTTACTCATCAGCTAACGTCACCTTGGAAAGCACAGTTTGTGCTTTCAGCCGATAACATGTTCCTTAAATGGATAATGGTTCATGTCTTCTCATGCAACCTGAGGAATGATTTCAAAACACAAATTAAACAAGTTTAAGCAACTGCTAACTGTGTTCTGAATTAATTACTGCAGACCTCCTTTGCGTAAGGTTAACAAGTGTTTCCTTAAAGCAATGAAGTCGGGGCGTCTGCATGTTGATGTTGGCAGAACTCGGCAGTCTTTTTCTGAGCTGTAGATGTACCTGCTCTGTTAAATTACAGTTGTACAACTTTGCCTTTGCTCGTCTTTCTTCAGGTTACTCTCTGACATGCAAAAACTTTTAACCGGTTTTGCAGTGTTTCAATTGAATTTGGTGGAGTTGGTCCTCTCCACACTTGAGGTTCAGCCTCGACTGGAGAATGTAAACACACTGAAAACAAATATGATGAAGTGATGCTGGCAACTTCATCATTATTTGTGAACAGTTGCAATGGATTTATGTTAAATAAATACCAGTGGCAGTATTGTTTGTGCTGAATCTCAAGTGTATTTCAAGAGTTTATTATACTTATCCGTATAACTGATGACTGGAAATTCTGCAAACCATCTATTCTGTACATTCGAGCTGTTTTGACCATGTAAATGTCGTGTTGAAGATTAACTTATTTTATAATAATGAAAGCACATGCCAGCAATATATTTTGAGATTTGATTATCTATACCACCTACAATAAACTAAACTGAGAAAAGGAATTACATCAGGATTTTCCCTTGAGTCCTTCTCTAAAAGTTTGCACAACTACATTTTTTTTATTTATTTAATTAAATTAAGAGATTTGTGTAGAATCTTTGTCTTAAAGTCTTTTTATTCTGAAATAGTATGCTTTTTATTAGACTGCATGCAGATCATCTAGTTCTCTTAAGAACTTTGTTTTCATCTGAAGGGGTTAATTTCAGGTTCACAGTGCCTCGCCTGTCATCAGTGGTACAATCTTGCGCCAGTGTTAGTCACCTGTAGATATCAGATATGAGTCGTACATTTTCTATGTCTGACAAAGCACTTCAGACACGTAGAAAGCTGCATATTGGTGAGATGATGTGGACAGTTGAAAATGATTTCTCTGCCATCGTCTTGCCCAAGGTATGATTTTACTAGGCAAAGACTATAGCAAGTATAAAGTAAAGTGTAAAGAAGCCTTTGTAGTCGTCTATGTGTTTAATAATCTAATTTTAGGCCTCTATAAAAGCCGCTGTCCCTTTAGTCCAGTGTTGATGTTTCAGCCTCAGTGGGAGGTTTCGCTGTGCTCTTAAAAAGGACCATGACCTCACTGTGCTGTAGCTCCTCCATGCTCTGCTGCTCCTGTTTGTTTGGTCTCTCTCAACCCTCCCAGTTCCCTTTAGCTACATCTGCAGCACATTTAATCACGGTATTCTCTGCTTATACCAGATTCATTAGCCAGAAAGCAGATCTCAGTAAACCTGCTGCTCCTCATGGAGCAAACAATGTTTTTACTCGGAACTTCCTGTCAATAAATGATCACGCACAAGCAGACCTGAACAATCTCTCGTCGCCTAGTTGCAGAGATGACAGGTAATCTCCTTTACCTGTCTCCTCCTGGTGATGAGATTGGACTTGCTTGACCTGGCAGCTGCTTAAAGTCTTGATTAATCATGGAAAAAAACTCTCAGGTCAAACCGAACGTCACAAAGCAGTTTTACAGAAATATTTAGAATTATATCAAGTACTCTGTAAACTTGAGATTCGTCCCGTCATGATTTTGTTTCTGTTGGACGGTTTGGGATTGACGGAGTCTTAGGCTAATATCCTTGTGTGTGTATGTGTATGTGTGTGTGTGTGTCCGCCTTTAATCCTGATGAGTCAGTGTTTGGCTGTCAGACTAACAGAGTCAGACTGAAAGGTCACCATTACAGTATCAAGGTGCTGAGATGGGACGACACTCAGTTAAAACTGTTACACAACTTAACTTATCAAGTTTATGCACAGAAAAGTGAATCTTCAGCTGTTTTGACGCTAATTATCTTTAACTTCCATCCAGAGGTGAGTGGCAGGTTGTCATTTATCCATGTTTGTATGGTTTAATAAACTGTAATGTTACCATCATCATGATGTCTGGTGATCCTTTTAATATGATCTCGTCTCCACTCTGACGGCAACACAAACTGCCGCTTCTATTAGGATCTTCCGCATTACATAAAGTAGCCTTTGCCTTCAGATTTCAGTTTTCAGACAAACATGTTATCTTCAGATTAGTATGATGAAATGTTGATTCAGGCCACATCAGTGATCTTTGCCTAAATGTAACCAATTAGTAGATGAACACCAACTTTCATCTCACTGCCAACTACCTAATGAGGACCATGTGAACACCCAGCTGGAATATTAAGAGTTGCAAGGAGCTTTTACAGAAAGGCAAAATTTGATGGAAATGAAAACTGGTCAGTTCACAGGAAGCAGGACCACTCCAAAGAAAATATTTTTTTGGTGGGTGTGATAGCTATACCCAGGACAAGGGGATTAAAATGCCCTTCACACTTACCAGTGTTTAAAATGGCATCTTAAGCTCACTTTCTTTGCCAGACCAACATTCAAGAGCACAGAAATGATAATTTTATGGTTGTTGTTTTGAATTTCCCTTCAGGAATCAATAAAGTATTTTTAAATTGAATTGAACCAGAGAATTGCCTAACTAAAAATGTGAAAAAGTCATGAAATATTTGTAAATTTTTCCTTGGTTATAAATATACATTTGTTCATTGTGGCAAATAATCATGCCAGTAGTAACCTTGTCAAATGCTATTTCCATCAAAGTCGAGTTTTACACTTTGATTGGCAGCTGGGAGGTGTGTCTTCCTCACCAACTTGCATAGTCCTAAAGCAGGTGATGTAGATGCGCTCAGGTTTTGGCAAAAGTGCAGTTTGTCTTGTTATACGCTTTAGTAGGGGGAGGTTTCGAGTTCATTTGTGTTGCTTTAACGTCAGCTCTAAATTAACACTAAATTACAGTCTTTGATGTTGTGACTACCTCATTTTTCTTTTAATCTAAACCAAAAGCACAAAAGCTAAACTTCTATCTCACACCCAGACTAACATTACTGTTCTCTCTGAGCTTCGTAAACATCTCTGTGAACACATCACATTGTTAAAACCTCTCAAACAAACGGTGTATGAACGTGTCTGCCTGTCTGTGCCTACACTTGTAGTATTGGCACCTTGTCTCATCCTTGAGCATTGTGTGTGTTATCCATATAAGGGTGCACATGCCTTTGCAGCCTTCCCATCCTCTGCACTGTGTGAGTGTTTTTTAATAGATGCAGAAGAGAGCAGCACTATGCCCATGTAAGCACAGAAAACACTGAGGAGGTTGAGAGCTTGTGCTAGGATTCACATACTGAAGATGTCCTGTACAGTTCATTTCAATAATTCTGGATTATTCACCAAAGGGAAATTATATTGTTGCAATAAAAAGTTGATCATTGAGTCACTTAATCGTAGTGGCTTTGGGCAGAAGTGACATGTATTATCTGTAACCTTAAATCTGTCGTTTTGAAGTGTTGGTGGGAAAGAAAAGAGCCCCAGGTAAAAAATTGTGTTTGTCAGCAAGCTTTTGAAACAAAAGGACAATATTTCTTCACCTGATACGTTTCATTTTATTATTCCTTAATCTCTTTATTACTCTGGGAGTAATGAGAAACTGGGAAATTTTTTGAGGTCATATTTTGTCATACCTTGTCATCTGATTTGCAATCAGGAGACAAATTATGAGTATAAGTATGACAGTAAAAATTAGAAGATAATATTTCTATTTTTAAAATGACTGTGTGTTAGATTAAAATCCTTGTATCCATCACATTAACTATGAAAAGGCTTCAGTGGATGCCATATTTTTTTTTTTTTAAAGATTACCTTTGTGCTCTATTTTTATTTTATTTTTATCTTATTTCATTTATTTTATTTTTTAGACAAGGTCTTATTTTGTAATGGGTTATTCTAAAGCAGTACAATGGAATTTGTCAGTGTTAAAACATCAGTTTCAATTTCAATTAAATGAATATTTCATTACTTTTAGGAAGTGTCGTATAACTTTCGTGGTCTCCTTTTCCTGCTGTCAGCAAAACCACCCAGATAAATTTTGGACCCTTGTCCAGGTCATCTCTTGAAATAACTGTGCGCCACCTTATGGTACTATGTTAAATGATGAAGCTGTGTAATGATGTCTGTCAAAGCTCACTGAGCGTTCGCAGACATTAGGGAAGAGGTGACGAATAGTCTCAAGGAAGTAATGAGCAGTTAGATTAATCTACAACGATGTGATCTATGAATAACCAAAACTGCTTTTTGAATGAGGTTGTAAATATGGTCATTTTGTGCTGCAGAGTTGGTCATTTTCACAAAAATGGAAATGGACTTGCTTTTAGAGCCCTAGTGGCCATTCAAAGAACTGCAGTTCTTTTCTTCCTGCCATAAAACCACGTGGGGCCAGTTTTAAGAATCCATCTTGAGCTATCCTACATCTTGAAATCCCCTTTCCTGATGATCACATTGCCATTTGTGTTCCAGTTTGATGCTGTTGATGGTTACATTGAGCAGAAATGTTATTAGTGATGTTCAGGCTTGATTTGTTGTAGTAGACGGGCATGTGCGATATGAGAGTACAAGAGTCATTTCATGTGTCTGTGAGGAAGGTGCTTGCTTGATAACATTTATTTTTTTATTGACTTTTCTTGGCGTCAGTGGACTACAATTTTACAACTGGTTGTATAACCTAGTCGGCCATTTCACATGATCCGAATTATGCTTGTGTGTGTTTTCAGTCATCGATGTGTGATGTTGTTATAAAACAACAATGGCAGGTTTGTACAGGGTCATGAGTTGGTACTGACTTGAGTTCATATGAGTTTGATTTCAGGAGTTTGTCTCTGTTGTGGACACACCTGCATGTTCTCTCATCTTTATCTGAAACGTCTCCTACCATCTCACCTCAGTTTTGACCCTCTGCTCTCTCTGACGAAGTCCACGCTCCACCATTATTTATACGCCACCACAGCCCACTGCTGACCTTTGTTCCCTTGTAGTAACAAATACACACACATCCCAAGCTACTTAAATCAGGTGTGTACCTTCTTCAACTCGGCTAAAGACTATTTTGTTCTTAAATTGTTTCAAATGTGATTCTCGTGCACTTGCAGATTCCTCCTGGAGCAACTTTGTGACTAAAAGTGGCAATCAGCCTCTTGGCATGGGACTGATATAAAAAGTTATTTTTATCCTGTGCTGACCCTCCAGCAGTCAGGCATCTTCACACACATTTGAGCGTGATTTTGGGAACGAGTGAATGCACAATATGAAGAAAAAAAAATGCTTACCTTTGATTACATTTGTGTCACTTTACTCACGGATCACACAGACACACAACTGTTATCTCACAAGTTCTCCTTATCACGTGAGTGGGCTGGGAACACCAGAATACTGCACTCTATTGGATAGAGTACATATACAACAGGCTGTTTATTTTGCTTCTTCAAACTCATGTTGTCGGTTTTTTCAAGAAATAATCAGCAACTTTTTATTTTATAAAAAAGGGTGGTCGTTTCATTTAACTTTAACGCTCAACAATACATTGCTCTACATCCGTAAAAGGACTTTGCACACCCTGGAAGCATATACAGTGTATTTTCTTTCTACAGTTTTTGCTAGAAACATAATGGGCCATTGCATTCATTCATACTAGTCTTCTTTATTTTGATCATCAGGAACGTTTCTTTGCCTCTGGTGTCACTCGTCTAAACAGAGACTGTATTGTTCTGGTTTTCTTGCCTGACTTGTGACTTATCATGTCATGTTTGCCATTTATTCTCCTGTTGTTTAAGGATGTGGAGAAGGAGCGAGAGTTGCGGACAGAGCTCAGCAGAGAAGAAATCAAGCTGAGGATCGAGAAGTACAACATGCTGACCAAAGACCACTTTAAAATGACGCTGGTGAGTGGTGCGCACACATGCACGCAGCATCAGTCTGTGATTTGGTTCTCCTTTGAAACCATCTGACTAAACCAGATCTTGGGTATTCTTTTTAAATATACTTAGGGCACATAAAAATGATAGATTCTGGCACTGTATCAAGGTAAGGAGGTAAACTTCAAATTTGAGGTGTGCTTATGTTTCAGCTCTACCTCCCTCCTGCTCCCAGCATTCCTGAGTGCTCACATCAGAGTGTTGTGATGTCATTCCTGCTATTGTTCTCCCCTGCTGTGTTTTCCTTGGCCCGCGTGAGAGATGTTTCAAGTTGTGTTCAGTGGAAATCTGGATGAAAAGCAGTCCTGCAGGGGATGTAGAGGCTTTGTGAAGAAGGAAAATGAAAATGTGCTGTATGGTGATCTTTAATATCGCTGGAGTCGGGGCCGGGAAAGTCAAATGAGAACCCGGAAATTCCAAGGAAATGCAAAGAACAAAAAAAAACAAAAAAAACAAACCATTGCTCCCTTTGATGCAGACCATATAAAAAGCTCAATCAGCAGGTGGATTTGTAATTAAAAATACAATGTATTTATTTTAACTTTTTAATTCATTTTAATTGTCTTAAGTTTATTCATTTATTTTTTTTTTAGTTTTGAAGAATTTTCCAGAGGCTAAGCTGTTTTTTATTACATCCTTAAGTTTAAGGTCTTTTTTTAAGCATATTTCTTCTTTTTGTTCACAACAGTAAGACAAAAATGGCAACACATGTTCAGAAATTAGCGGCTCCGGTTGTAGCTTTCATTTGACTATTCATCAGTTAATAAACAAATCATTTGCAGACATCAGAGCTGATAGAATCACTGAGTGAAGCTCCTCTTTGTTATTTATCTACACTTCTGTTTCAGTTTATCTCTCCTTATGGTGTATTTTTAACTCCTCTGTTCTCCTTATTTGTATCATTCCATTTGCAATGGCCCAAATGCATTCGTATGGGACTGCCTCCCACACACACACACACACACACACACACACACACACAGACATACACACCCTCCTGGTGGGCTCCTATGGGGTAATGAGATTAAAATGGTCTTCCTCTGTCTGGGGCCATCTGTCCTGCAGGATGCACTGGGTGAACTGGTCTCACACGGAGGGATCATATACCACCTACTGTTGTCAATTAAACCTTGCTGATGGAAACTTAAGAGTTTGGCTTTTTGTGTTTGTATGACTTTATTTGTTTTTATGTTCCATTTAAAATTTTTAAGTTAATTCAATTTATTACAATTACTTAGATTTCTCATTTGTCGTTGTAGCGCTGGCCTTAGCTGTAGCTTTCACATTTTCAAGTTTTATTAAATTACATAATTTATTTTGGTTTGAAAACGTTCTTTTACAAATCTAAAAGAACTTCTAGTTGCTTATTTTCCTTTTTAACTTCATTTTCTTTTAAATGAAAAGTGAAGTATGGCACTTTTTAGGCTTTAAAAGCAGTAATTTCTGATAACTCACAAATGTACCTAAGATATTTGAAATCATGAAAATTGTACGTACTGTGACACGATCCTGTAACTCTGCCCCTCCCAGGGTTCTTCTGGCGTGTACACTGGTTTCATCAAAGTCCAGATGGATTTGAGAAGACCGGTCACCGTGAAGGGGGGTCAAAGGGGAGTCGTGACGGGAGAGGCCTTCTATCTGCCCCGAGGAGTCGTCAACACCCTCCACATCAGCTCCAATAACACAGTCAGACAGGTGGTGAAACCCACACACGCATCAACACGGCCAACTTCACCAGCTTGTGGAAAAGTTAATTATGATCTGATGACACGCTGGGTGGAGCAAGGGGCTGCACAAAAAAGATGTTTTATGAAACGTGATTCTGCGCCACACCTGCAGGAAGAGCAAATGTCCCGCAGAAAACACTGATGGTTGCATGTAAAGCTGTCCAAAGTTGTCCAATAACTATTTAAATGTTTTATTTATGTTAATAAAACTGTACATAATCATAGTCAAAGTAATCTTATTTAAATATCTGTTGGACTCTTCTTAAATGGGTCTAAAAAACCTGCTCACATCTAGGGATGGAAATCGAAAACTGGTTCTTGTTGAGAACCGGTTCCCAGTGTTTCAGTTCCTTGGAATCGTTTGCCAAATTGTCAAACGACTCCTTTATCGATTCCAGTTGGTGCAAATGACATCACCACGCATGTTGCGTAGCTTACTATGCAGCGCGAGTCCAATGCAGCCATCAGTCAATAGTAAACATGGCGCCCAAGTGGTACAAATGCTCAAAAGTCTGGTTACACTTCACTAAAAAAGACGACATGATAACTTGCAATGCTTGCAAAGTGGATATTTCTTCAAAAGGAGGAAATACTACCAACATGCAGAAACATCTGTGCACACAGCGTGCAGCAACTATTAATGAATGTCATGTTTTCGATCTGCTCCAGACTAACATTAGTGATTCATTGGATTTGACTTGATTGTTTTTGTCACTGGCTGACGTAGTTTTATTTTTGAGTGCTCAGCTCATATTTCCTTTTAAAAAAGAGAATTTTAATTTCTATTAGAAAAATGTTGGACATTCTTGTGGAATTGCCAAAGAATAATTGATGTCTTATTTTGTTAATTTTTACAGAGCAATATTTATTTCATTATTATTAAAATTTTCTATTGGTGATGCTAATCGACCTGTTTGTTGTCCTTTCTTTTTCTAATGAGAATCAATAAGGGAATCGATAAAGAACCGAATTGTTAAGCAGAATCGAAAATGGAATTGGAGTCATAAAAATCTTCTCATTTCCCATCCCTACTCACATCTGATTTCTTTTACAAAGCGTTTAGTCACCATTCAGTCTGTCAAATAAAGGCAGTGATGGTGCATTCGTGACAGAAACACATTTACTGTCTTTGTCGTCTCAAATGGAGGCTCTGAAACGGACAGAAGCAACTTGCAGTCCGGATGGCTCGTTTGGAAGACAGCTGGTAGCCTCTTCCTCATCCTGCGGTGTTACGTGTTGTCTGCAGTCCAGTTAAACTGTATAAAGTAGCTAAATTATTACAGAAGCTCATGATTGTCAGAAATGATGCAGGTGTGATACCATTTCTCTGTGTCGATGTACTGGCTTTGTCTCCGACAGGTTGTGATCGTTACTGGACGGAAGTGCAATTCCGAAGGCAGTCCTCAGAGCACGTAGTGTAAATACACTAGCGACCAACGCTAATGGCAGTGTGAAATAGCCTCTTTACTTTTCTGGCTTATTTTGATTATTGCATTGATTTTGCTGCATGTTGAGCACACGGTAAAGTTTAATTACACCTGGTTAAAATCCCTAAAAAAAAAAAAAAGAAAGTGAAACATGCATATTGCATATTTAAAAGTGTTCCATTTGCCAGTAATGGGTCTTTTGCAACTTTGGTCTTTTAAATGGTTCTTTTATTTCTCTCGAAAAGAGAAGATCTAAATCAGCTGACGAGCACAATTAGACAAACCGGGTAACATTATTAGAAATGTTAACAGGCGAATTTCTTATATAAATAGTGGTCTTCATTAGTAATAATTTAAAAAAACAACAACCATTTTTCAGTTGTTCACAATAAGCATTAACAGTAAAAGTGCACTTCACTCCCATCAGTCACTGGTTAATAATGAACGATCGGGATTCGTGATCTCCATGTTCTGACTGTTGCCTTGTTGTCTGTGTTTTCAGGTGATCGGCGCCCTGCTGAACAAGTTCACCGTTGCAGACAACCCGGCGAAATACGCTCTGTACAAGCGCTACCGCAGGGAGGAACAGGGTAAGACTCTTGACTCACGAGACGGTTAAAGTGCCAGGCATGCGGGCAGAGTTTCATGCCACACAGGACGCGCTCGCTATCGGATGCCTTGGCGCCAACATAGTGGTGATGGCCTCTGTGTGTTTGCGTGAAGGCCTCGCCCTCGGGTTGGATGCCATGGGGCTCTCCCCACGACAACAGCTTTGCAGGGATACCCAAGAACACACACACACACATGCAGTGTGTATAAATACTACACACTGTGAATGAGCAGCTGTTGCATGGTTATATCACATATTATCTTTCAGTCAGTTAAACAGCTTCAGGCATTAAAACAAACCTGAACACTCTCATTTAAAGTGTGAGACTTCTCATAGACAAACCTTTATAGATATTTTGAACTTTTTTTTTTGTTTTTGTCCCCTACTGGGTTGTTTCACATTCATTACTGGAGCCATGCTAATAAAAGACACAGTCTAGACAGACGTCTGACAGCAGATGCATGTGGACTTTTAAGAAGCTTGTTCGGCTTTTCATGAGGAAAATAAAGTGTTTGGGATTGAGCTGTCGTCTGGAGCTGCAAGGAATGTCTGTGATGAGTTTCAGGATGAGAGCAGATGAAGGCAGAATGACCCTGCATGAAAGAAAGTGGAAGATAAAGAGACGCCAAGATGATTATAAAAAAAAGCATGTTTGTGTGTCTAAAGTCAAAAACTCTCAACCTTGTCACAGTTTTCTTTTGAGCCTCCTGAGCCCGAGTCTGTCTTCAATGAACTGTTCAGGTTTAACGGGTTCTGTGATGTCACAGAACCTCAGCACAGTAAAATTATCCAGCCTTCTCATCTTTCTACCCACCGAACTCGCATCACGCAGCATTCGCTGCTGTTTATAAGTGAGCACTGGTCTGAAGATGTAACATGAATTTCAAAAGAGGCACACCCTACACATGAGAGAGGGTGGAGTCCAGTCAAGTTGCTGACTCCAACTCCTTAAGGCTGCTGCTGCAGACAAAGCTCTAAAAGCAGTTTAGAGGGGAGATATGGTACTTTATCTCATTGGTATTTTAACCAAGGCATGTCACATGTTTAATTAATAAAAGTCTTAGGAAAGTCTGAGCTGTAAACAACACTGGGCAGAGAGTAAACTTGTTGAACTTACTAATGCTTCTTTTTTTTTTATCTCGTTTTCTGGGAAATACCTCACTTAAAACATCTTAAACGCAGCTTTTAATTGGAAAGTTTCAGGGGTTCTTGCAGAGATGTAGTTGTAAAATCTGGCAGGCTGCATTATTAACTTGTGGTAACCCTAAATGGGCTCAAAAATTCAGTACGCCTTGGCTCAGATGTAAATACACACCAGCGTCTAACCACATCTCTCTTGTAAATTGTTGGTGGTTAATGTGCAGGCTTTCATCCTCGGCCAGATCTGTTTATATGTGTGCACACAAACACACTAAACAGGCTCAGTGAATATCGTATGTCTCTTTTGTGCATGTTGCAGTGTACGTGTGTAAGCTGGCGGATGGTGAGCAGCCGTTGTTTCTTCGTCTGGTGGCGGGCCCCGACCTTGACACACTCAGTTTTGTGCTGAGAGAACAACAAACGGGTGAAGTCATGGTAATACAGATCCTCTCCATGGTTTTTGTTTTCAAAAATTATCATTTTTCTTATTATCATCAGTGTTCCTCCTCTTCGTTTGCCTCTTCATCGTCCATGCCTTCATTCATACCTCCTTCATCTCAGCGTTCCTTTCTACCAATCGCTTCCTCTCACTGGCAGTCTTTCACAATCCCTCTCTTCTCATACGGCTTCTGCTTTTCATTTCTAAGTAATATAAATCTTTTAAACTTTCTTTTATAAACTCAGATGCCTTCATAAGAAGTCAGGTAGAACCACTCCCAGCAATAACAACAGTCCATAAATGCATACGGCTTTAAACTGAATCTTTTCTCCCGTTTTACCCATCAGTGGGACGCCTTCTCCATCCCCGAGCTGCGCAACTTCCTGCGGATCCTCGACAAAGAGGAAGAAGAGCAGAGGGAGGCAGTAATACGGCGCTATGAAAGCTACCGGCAGAGACTGCAAGAGGCAATGAGAGAGGTCAGGCCGGCCTCTCAGAGGATTTAACCTCCAAGAAACAGGACTACTGCCCCCTAGAGGGCACACAGGAGGATTTTTTTTCCTTTTTTTCTTTTTTAAATCTCCTCAGAGGAGGAATACAGTGTACATTTTGTTGGAAGGAGGGATGAGAGTGCAGAATGAGAAGAGAGGATTCAACGCCTAGATGACAGGATGACACCAACTGATGGAGGAATGACAAGAGGACAGAACTCACTATGAAGGACAAGTGAACAGAAGGAGAAATGGACAGCATTTGTGCCTGCCCATGCCAAAGATTCACTCAGCTGTGCCAAACTCATTCATCCTCTCAGCTGTTCTCCGTCCATCCCTCTCTTCTCTCTCTGTCCTGCTGCCACATCATTTTTGCGGTTTGTCTCGTTCCTGTTCGTCTCCCTCACTTTTTGTCCTTAAAGCTTGTGAAAGACTCGAGGCCATACTTTGAGTTATTTTTATTTAATTGTTTGTTTTAAAAGCCTGTACATATTTTTTTTTCTTAATTTATATGGGTGGAGCTTTATTTTTTTGTTTTTGTTTTCTTTTTAAACAAAGTCTTATTGTAGTTTTGTACAGAGGCAGAAACAATCTGGGTTTTGACACAGACGGAGAGTAGTGCATCCAGACTTCTACTAGATGTACAGACACAGATGACACAAGCATCAAGATGCCAGTTTAGCAGGTTAAAGTCACATAAAACTTGGTGGTTGCATGAATGTCAGAGAAATTAAAGATTATCCTGGTGGTGTCGGCACTGATGAAATATTTCCTCACAAACCTTGAAAGGCGAGAAATATTTCTGATGTTGGAAAATGCACGGTCCTGAATGTACCAATTTTTTTTTTCTTCAATTCAAAATGCTATAGTTCAACCTTTTATTCTTGAGTTTTAGGCTTTTAATATCACAACTGATTTGGTTAAGCAATAATAACAGTAAAAACGTATATTTATCAATAATGAAAAATAGTCTAAACACCTTACTTTTTTATTTACTGAAAAGACTTGAGTAGTTACCGTTTTTAATCTCATGAGCAGATATATCAGTTAATTTGACATATAAAGATAGATTCTAAATGTTCAATTTCATACATTTTAGTAAGTAGCCAATGAGTTATTTTTATTCTCTATAAAAGAATCTTAATTGCTGTACATTTTTGTGACTGAAAACATTCTCTTGATTCTGGGCATGGAGAAGGGCCTACGGTTGAAATGGAAAGTTTGTGAGCATAGGTAGGGGTTTAATTTTGGTTGTGTTGTGTAGAACGAGTGTTTTGTAGAATGAGGGCTAAGGGGAGTCTTATAACAATTTGGTGAAGTGTGAACTGAGCAGACCGATAAAGTTTTGAATTGATGGTGACCTCTTTGACCAGATGTGGTCAGAGGAAGGAGTGCTGAAATGTGACTGATTCTGAAAGTTGACCGAATGGTGTAGGGGAAGTAGAAGAGAAACATTAGATGTAGGAACAAAAAAAAAAACAAAAAACAGAAGGGGGTCTTTTATTTTATTTTATTTTGAAAGACATGGAAAGGGCTTTCAAATAAGCTGCATGACCGTGGCTTTAACGACAATGACGGAGAGGGCAGAGAAGTAAACATGGCTACCTTGTCATGTCATTTGAAACGCATACTGTTTGTGCTGTTATTTAAAGTTAATGTGTAGCCATGACCTTTATGTCAAGCTACTTTTGTCCCTTTTCATCTGCTGGAGCAAGGCGGATATTACAGAGGGAACCAAAGTGAGAAAGTAACAGAATACAAAAATGCAGAAGACACCGTTGAAGATATCTGCAAGTGAAAGGCTTTTTGTACCGTTGGAATCTTATTTCTCAATTAAACACCAAAGAGCTTTGTGATCGTTGTTGCAAAATCTTTTTTTTTTTGTTTTGTTTTGTTTTTGTTTTTTTGGCTTTTATGAAATGGCAGAATAGGATGAGTTAAGACAATCATTTTTGACAAAATGAACTGTAGATGCATCATAATTGGTGAAAATTAACATCAGGTGTTTTGTTTTTGTGCTGCAAACACTGAATGATGTGATGCTGACGGTGCTTGCGAGACTGCTGTACAATGTCTCCATCTAGTGGACAAATACTGCAACTATTCTCAATTCTGTGTCAAACATGCAATGGTTATCTTTATAGGTTTATTTTACTCTTTTGCATAATAACCAAAGCTATTTTTGTGGTGTTGCCTGGTGCAAAATTATACTAGAGGCCTCTTTCCACTGGAGGAAAAATCTATAATGTCTAGAGTTTATTTAAATGGGGTTTTTACCCTGATTTATTCTTCTATTAAACACTGGGTTTATTTTATGGAAGCAAAGAAAGGGGGTCTTAAGTATTTGAAGCTTACAAGTGACTGAATAGCAAATGTTGACTTTTACGTGAAATGTAAGATTTTTCATTTTCTGGAATTTTGATTTCTGTTGTTGTTTTTTTCTTTTCTTTTTTAAATTGCAATATGTGCACCATACTTTATGGAAATAACACAAGTGAAACATTTAACTGTTTTATACGAGATTATCCACATGACTGTTTGATTTTTAAGAGCTCATTTCAAACTTTTGAAAATTTGGATGTGTAAGAATTCAGTAAATTGATCATTATTGCTTCAAACATGTTACCTTAGTTGTTCAACTTTTGCAAAACTTGAAATTATGTACTGGATATTTAAAAAAGAAAAGAAAAAATCTTCAGTGCATAATCAAATATTCAGTTGCTTGTGGAATAAAGATTCAATTATTTTGTCCCTCTGTTGCATCTGTACGTTATAATGAAAATGATGTGCAAGTCTGCATGGAAACAGTTATTAAATAATGAAGCAATGTTGTTTTTTTGTGTGTGTGTATCTTATAAACAACTTTAGCTGTTAGAGCACATCAAACTGGCCTAGCGTATCAGCTTTATTGGGGCACTTTAAGTAAATTCGGGGAAGATGACGGCTTTTGTGATTTGTCATTTTTCTCATTTAATCGGCATTGCCGTCGCACTCTGTACTTAATCTTTACATTGAATAAACTACAATCTAATTTGCGAAGCTTCAGTTGTACTTATGTTCTGTTATAATCTATTCAAGTAACATAATTTGGGTTTTCTCTATTTGATTATATGGTTAATGTTGTCTGTCATCTAACAGGTGTCCACGGACTATAAAGGCAAATGTTATTTTAAAAAATAAACTCTATTTTCAGAAAATGGCAACTCTTATTATAAAATTAACACGTTTGCACTAAAATCACAATATATTTCCTTGTAAAATCACACTTAAAAAAACAAAACAAAACTTTTTCCAAAAAAGAAAAAAAGGAATTTTGTTGGAAAATTGTAAACTCTTCAATATCAACTTTATTTTATTTTATTTGTATGATTAATCCTTTTAACTTCAAAAGTTTTTCTTTTTGGGGAGGTATCAACTTTTTGCAACATTTTGGCGTAAATTTACGACAGTCGTACAATTGCAGTTTTTTTTCTAGAATTTCAACTTTTTGCCCTAAAATCACAAATTTTTATTATGAAAACAAACGTTTTATAAAGATTTTGAGCTCTGAGAGAAATTAGCAAGTTTTTTGTTGTAAAATCTTTTGGAAAAATTTGCCAGTTGCTCTCCACCTCAGTAATTCCAGTTTTTGATGCCATCGCCGAATCAAATTTGCAGTCACTTTGAAATTTCCTCAGAAATGTTCTAGTTGTAAGTTTACGATCGTCTTTGTACGCTCTTGTGACCTTGAGTTTGACACATGTAACACAGTGAAAGGCAGCCCTGCCAAAAGCCAGTACAATAAACTTATTTTACTTTGATTTGTAACTTTAACACAAACGACTGCTACTGTAGTGCACCAAACTGTTACTATTACTGAAGTCTCT